>PVHT020000173.1:4707436-4722666 GCA_004024745.2 Catagonus wagneri | reverse complement strand
TTTTTTTTTTTTCTTCTGTTGTTCTACCCAGTTATTTCAAGGGTTTCTTGCAGTTTTTGGAGGTTTAAATTAATCAGCATTCAGATGATGATTTGTCCAAGTTGTTTTATATTTAGATGAGTTTTTTGATGTATTCGTGGGAGAGGGTGAGCGCGACCTCTTACTCTTCCGCCATCTTGCCGCAGTCCTCTTACCAATATATCTTTTTAAATTTGATTTTATTGTAATGTATTTGAGTTACGATGTTGTATTAGTTTCAGTTGTAGAGAAAAGTATATCAGTCATACATAAAAATATATCCATTATTTTTTAACTGTTTAACATACATTTTAATGATCTGTTATTTTAAATATAAACTGAGTTTAATACATTTTGACTGAATTATGTGAGAAAGGCTTTTCTTTCCCTTTGAGCCAGATAATTGTAGGAAAGAAAATCCCTGTAATCCAGAACACGGGTTTAAAGTAATTTTTCACTGATAAATGATGAGTACATCTTTGTCTTTACTTCTAAGTGAAAATGTGTGTTTATGTAAGACGTATCCAGTATTTTCATAGTGTTATACATAAGAAAAAAATGTGTACTATTTTATCATTTGGTACCACAACTTCATGTCTTAAGATCATTAAAAAACAAAGTATTTAGCTAAAATATAGAACCAGAGGTCTTCCGAGCAAGAGACCACAAAGGATTATTTGTGTTGACTCTTATCCTTTAAGCAGATAAATTCCATTATTTCCAAATTAAAATCGAAGTGCTTGAGAAGTTCTTGTGGCTCAGTGGCTTAAGAATCAGACTATTATCTATGAGGATGAACATTTGATCCCTGTCCTTGCTCAGTGGATTAAAGGATCTGGTGTTGCTGTGGCATAGGTTGCAGATGCAGCTCAGACCTACTGGGGCTGAGGCTGTGGTATAGGCCAGCAGCTCCAGCTCCGATTTGACCCCTAGCCTGGAAACTTCCATATGCTGTGGGTGTGGCCCTAAAATAAGAAAAAATACATAAATAAAAGTAATGTGCTTGAAAAGTAGTGTTCAGTCTATTGACTTTTGAGCAGTCAAAAATAAAGCCACATATTCTGATAGTCCCTGTCTTATGATATCCTGACCGATGCTTGATACTTGAGCATTCAGTCTGAAATATTCACAGTGTATCAGATAGGGGGTTCCCATTTGGCTCAGTGGGTTAAGAACAGGATTAGTATCCATGAGGATACAGGTTTGACCCTTGGGCTAAGTGAGTTAAGGATCTGGTGTTGCCACAAGCTGTAGTGTAGATCAGATCTGTGGCTGTGGCACAGGCCAGCAACTGTACCTCTGATTCGACCCCTAGCCTGGGAACTTCCATATGCCACAGGCATGGCCCTAAAAAGAAAAGAAAAATATATCAGGTGGTTTAGTAAATAAAATAACAGCTCTTCAATGAACCTAATTCCGTTGATCAAATGATGCCCCCCTGCAAACGATCCATTGGAACATGTGAATATGACCTTGTTTAGAAAAAAGGTCTTTGCAGACATAATTTAATTAAGGACCTCAGATGAAAGCAACCCTGCTTATCCAGGAAGGACCTAAATTCAATGGCAGCTATCCTTGTAAGATAGGAATGGAGAAGACATACATAGAAGTCCAAGACAGAGATGTAGAGGAGAAGGCTATGAATGACACAGAGGATAAAGTCATGTGAAAAGAGAGGCAGATACAGATATTAACAGTCACAAACTTGAAACATATTCAATTCTATCTAGAAAACCTAACGTTTCTCACGTTTCTACAAACCACGAAGAGAGTTCACTTTTCCTCTTTAGCTATTAAACCCCTATCATCCTCTCCTGTAGGGTCTTTATTACATTATCTATAATCACCCTTCTTTGAAAAATGGAAGACATTAAACTCACACTGTTTCATTTTATCAATGGTAAACTTGTAGACCCAGGTGCATTAGCAGACATTTCATTTTCTTTCCCACTTGTAACAACGGAGGAAATGCCTCATACCCAGCATCTTCAATCAAAGAATAATCTATCCACATTTTCCCAGGACCCATTCTACTCTTGCCTTCCCAATGAATTATCCTTAGTTTGCCTCCTCTCAGTCTAGCATTATTAGACTTTTGATTTTTTTTGAAGCATTCCAATGAGCACACAACCTTGTTATACTCTAGGCCATTTTATGAAAACCCTCCACTGACCTTTAACTCTAATTCTCTAACAGTCCCCATAGAAAGTACATTTGCATTTGTTCACTTCCCAGTCACTTTTAATGCACTTCAATCTGTCCTCCATATCCACCATTTTTTCAAAAGCACACATAAAAGTTATCAAAAGCCTCCATATTTCCAAATCCAATGATTAGTACCCCCTTCTCATATATTGGACTTTTCAGTTACCATTAATATGGTTATCCTATTCCTCCTTTCTTGAAATTCAATTGTCTCAATTTTCTTAACACTATATCTTGTTGGTCTTAATCCTTGCTTTATGGTTCTTCTTTTTCTACTTGAGTTTTTAATTTTTATGCTCCTCAAAATTTGGCTCTGAGGTTTCTTCTCACCATAAAACCAGACAAAAAACAAAAAATCCCTTTTTTAAGGTGATGTCATCCATACTCACATCTTTAATTACTGAAAATTTAACTTACAGATTTTTATCTCAAGCTCAGAGCTAGTATCTGAGTTGTCTTCCATCTATCTAGTTGCCTGCTAGACATCTTCACATAGTCACATAGAACCCTCCCCCAAAGTGTTCACCCACTTCCAATTTCCCACACATAAATAAATGACATCACATTCATCTATTAAAAATAAATACAAAGAAGTTATCATAAATTACTTATTTCCCCTCATCCCACTAAGTATAAAATCTTGTTTGTAATAGTTACAAAATATATTTTAAAATTGTCTAATTATGTTCTTTTTCACTTTCATATCCCAAACACGGGTCACTGCTCTTTTATCTCTACCTCTTGAAAGACCAAAAATCTCAGATTAGGCTTCCCACTTATACTCTTTACCTCCTGCAATTCATTAAATCATGTTATTTCTCTGATAAAAGCATTTAATGATTTCTTTTTATACGTAGAATAATATTGAAATTATTTTCCATAGCTATAGACCTTCTACTACATAGCAACTGCCTATCTTTTTACTTTACAGAATATCCTTCTCTCTCTTTATTACACTCTAACTATATTGGTTGTTTCTCAGGTCTTTAACACATCAAGATATTCCTTCCTCAGTGTAATGTTCTTCTAGAACTCTTCACACATGAGTTCCTTCTCATCCTCAAGTTATCAGCTTAACTGCTACCTAATCAAATGTGCTTTTTTTGACCACTTATATAACTAACTCTTCATTCTATTATTGTATTTTCTAGTCCTTTATTTGTTTTCTTAGCAACATTACTACTCTGTAATTACTTATTCTGATTTTTTTACATTCTCCTGCATTAGAATGAAAAATTGATGACAGTAAGGGAGCCTCTCTTCTTTGCTAATCACTGACTCCTCTAGTTTGGTTTCAGATACATAAGTCTACTTTCCAAGGACAAACCATTTATCCACTGTATTGACTTCAGGAAATTCAAATTGGACAATCATTTAGTAAATGATACTCAAATGATAAGAGTTAAGTGAACTTCTGAAATAATACCCAGAGGCTTTCTTATTTATGACCGAATTTATTTTAATATAATTATTGATTATCAACGATGTATCTATAACTATGAGCTCTGAATAGCTCTGGATAAGTGCATAGACTAGTGGACTTAATCTCAGTACATCATTGTACAATATCATAAACCACTTAAGTGAGCAAACTATACACAAAGTGTTAGAAGAGAAATCCCTCAAGCATGGTAACAAATCTACAACACTGTTGATCAGTGAGGAATTGAAAGATGAGATATGACTCCTATAGGGATATTTGTATTATACGAAAGCAAGGCTATAATCAAAGCCTCTAACACTAGACTAATACATTTTCCAAATACAAGCTTTGTTTTTATTTTAAATAATTCTCAGAGATTCCTCATAGTAAAAGTTTGAATGACTAGAGCAGATTAGAAAACAAAAAATTCAGGACCAGATGGATTCATAAGTGAATTATATTAAACATTTAGTGAAGAGTTAACAGCTATTCTTCTGAAACTATTTCAAAAAATTTTTGATGTTGAAATGCTCCCAAGTTCATTCTATAAGGCCACCATCACCCTGATACCAAAACCAGACAAAGCTACCATAAAATTATAGGCCAATATCACTGATGAATACAGATGCAAAAATCCCCAACACAGTATTAGCAAACCAAATCCAACTATACATTAAAAGGATGATACAACATGAATGATCAAGTGGGATTTATCCCAAGGATGCAAGGAGTCTTCAATATCTGAAAATCTATCAGTATGATTCACCACATTAACAAACTGAACAATAAAAAAACATATGATCATCTCAAAAGATGCAGAAAAAGCTTGTGACAAAATTTGATGATAACTTATTGTAAAAACTCTCTAGAATGTGGGCAGAAAGGGAACTACCTCAACATAATAAAGGTCATATATGACAAATCCACAGCTAAGAAAATACTCAACAGTGACAAGCTCAAAGCATCTACTCTAAGATCAGAAGCAAGACAAGGATGTCCACTCCCGCCACTTTTATTCATCATGGTTTTGGAACTACTACCCACAGCAATCAGAGAGGGAAAAGGAATAAAAGGGATCCAAATTGGAAAAGAGGATGTAAAAATGTCACTATTTGCAGAGGACATTATATTATATATAGAAAATCCTAAAGATGCCACCAGAAAACTATTAGAGCTCATCAATGAATTTGGTAAAGTTGCAGAATACATAATTAATACATAGAGATCGCTTACATTCCAATACATTAAGAAAGTTCAGAAAGAGAAATTAAGGGAAAAAAATCCCATTTATTACCGCATTGAAAAGAAAAAAATAATGCATTGGAACAAACTTACCTGAGAGGCAAAATATCTATACTCTGAAAACTACAAGATTCTTATTGTAAAAGAAATCAAAGATGACACAAACAGAAAGATATAGCATGTTCTTGGGTTGGAAGAATCAATATTGTCAAAATGACTGTACTACCAAAGGCAATCTATAGATTCAACACAATCCCTATCAAATTACCAACGGAATTGGAGTTCCCGTTGTGGCTCAGTGGTTAACAAATCCGACTAGGAACCATGAGGTTGCGGGTTCGATCCCTGGCCTTGCTCAGTGGGTTAAGATCCGGCATTGCCGTGAGCTGTGGTGTAGGTTGCAGACACGGCTCAGATCCTGCGTTGCTGTGGCTGTGGCGAAGGCCGGCAGCTACAGCTGCTGTTAGACCCCTAGCCTGGGAACTTCCATATGCTGCGGGTGCGGCTCTACATAAAGGCAAAAAGACAAAAAAAAAAAATTACCAATGGAATCATCACAGAACTAGATCAAAACTTTTAAAATTTGTATAGAAACACAAAGACCTGAAATAGCCCCAGCAATCTTAAAAAGTAAAATAGAACTGGAAGAATTAGGCTCCTGACTTCAGACTATACCACAAAGCTCCATTAATCAAACACTGTTTGGTACTGACAGAAGAAAAAGAAATACAGATCACTGGAATAGGATAAAAAACCCAGAAATGAACCCATGCACCTATGGTCAACTAGTCTAAGAAAAAGGAAGCAAGAATATACAATGGAGAAAAGAAAGTATCTTCAATAAATCATGCTGGGAAAACTGGACAGCTACATGTAGAATTATGAAATCGGAATATTCTAACGCCATTCACAAAAATAAACTCAAAATGGATTAAAGACCTAAACATAAAGCCAGATACTATAAAACCCCCAGAGGAAAACACAGGCAGAATACTCTCTAAAATAAGTCATAGCAATATCTTTTTTGATCTACCTCCTAGAATAATGAAAATAAAAACAAAAATAAATAAATGGGACTTAATTAAACTTAAAAGTTTTCAAACAGCAAAGGAAACCACACACACGAACACACACACACAAAAACAAACAAATAAACCCCCCTAAAATGAAGTCAACCCACAGAATGGGAAAAAACCTTTGCAAATGAAGCAAGTGACAAGGGATTAATATTCAAAATGTACAAACAACTCGATACCCAAAAAAATAAACAACTCAATCAAAAATTGGGCAGAAGATCTAAATAGATATTTCTCAAAGAAGATACACAGATGACCTAAAAGCACATGAAATAACATCACTGATAACAAGAGAAATGTAAATGAAAGTATAAATAGGTACCACCCCACAGAATGGCCATCACCAAAATGTCTACAAGTAACAAATGTTGGAGAGGGTGTAGAGAAAAGAGAACCTTCTTATACTCTTGCTGGGAATGTAAATTGGTGCAATCACTATGGAGGACAATATGGAGGCTCCTTAAAAAACTCAATATAGAACTACCATATGTCCTAGAAATCCCACTCTTGGGCATATACCCAGAGAAAACTATAACTGCAAAAGACACATACATCTCGATGTTCATGACAGCACTATTTACCAAGACATGTAAACAACCTGAATATCTAACAGAAGAATGGATAAAGAAAGAAATGCTACATGTATACAATGAAGTATTAGCCATAAAAAAAGTACAAAATAATGCCCTTTCCAGCAACATGGATGGACCAAGAGATTATCATACTAAGTGAAGTAAGTCAGATAGAGAAATACAAATATCATATGATATCCCTTACATGTGGAATCTAATAAAAATTATACAAAAGATGAGTTCCCATTGTGGTGCAGTGGAAACGAATCCAACTAGGAACCATGAGGTTGTGGGTTCGATCCCTGACCTCACTCAATGTGCTGGGGATCCAGCGTTGCCATGAACTGTGGTGTAGGTTGCAGACACAGCTTGGATCTGGCGGTATTGCTGTGGCTGTGGTGCAGGCTCGTAGGAACAGCTCTGATTAGACCACTAGCCTGGGAACCTCCATATGCCATGAGTGCAACCCTCAAAAGACAAAAAAAAATATTTACACAAAAGAACTTATTTATAAAACAGAAACAAACTCACAGATTTCAAATAAAAATATGGTCACCAAAGGGTAAACTGTGGCAGGAAGGAATAAATCAAGATGATGGGATTAACACTACTGTATATAAAATAGATAACAAGGATTTACTGTATAGCACAGGGAAATCTACTCAATATTCTGTAATAACCTATATGGGAAAAAAAGATGGATATATGTATATGTATAACTGATTCCATTTGCTATGTATCTGAAACTAATACAACATTGTAAGTCAATTATATTCCAATAAAACTTTTAAAAAAGGAAAAAAACATGTCATGTATTAGATTGTTCAATGTTTTTTAGGTGTGTCATAGTTAATTTTTTTTCTTTCTGTTTTCTCTAGTCACATAGACTTTGATTTTTGTTGCTATAAGACTACAAGGTCGACGTGGAATATAAGAATCTGTGAATTCAGTCTTGGAATTTTTGTTTTAATATTTTATTAGGGTTCTTAAAGAGTTGAGACTGTGGTGTGAGTACAAAGTGGGGCAGAATAATAAAAAGCAATGAAAGATAAAGGAGAATTTTGGGTAAACCAGATGTAAAATTGTTCTGATCATAAATATAAGTAATTAATTCTCAACTCAAATAATGATAAAATAATAACTTTAGAAGCAGACACATTTGAAATTGAAATGATGCTCTGCTGCATACTAATAATAGGGCAAACTACTTACCTTTCAATTGCCTTCAAAACCATCAACAGACAAGTTAAAGAAGCTAAGCTCTTGAGCTGGAATTGAGAATGTTAATCCATTGGAGCATTCAGTGATTCTGTATCACCTATGGTTACTCAGCTGAACTAAAGATCTCATTTCTCAATATTTTAGGAGAGAGAGCTCACAGATCACCATATAAAAAAGAGAGAACACACAATTGGTGACAGACATATAGATAAAGTTTGCTCAGGAAAAATCTGGGTGGATTAAATATCCCAGGGAAGGAGTTCACTTCGTGGCTCAGTGGTTAACGAATCTAAGAACCATGAGGTTGCGGGTTCGATCCCTGGCCTTGTTCAGTGGGTTAAGGATCTGGTGTTGCCGTAAGATGTGGTGTAGGTTGCAGACGCGGCTCGGATCCCGCGTTGCTGTGGCTGTGGTGTAGGCCGGCGGCTACAGCTCCTGCTAGATCCCTAGCCTGGGAACCTCCATATGCCGCGGGTGCGGCTCTACATAAAGGCAAAAAGACTAAATAAATAAATACATAAATATCCCAGGGAAGTGGCATGACGCCATTTCTGTACCAAGACATGAATGTGATTTGGATATTGAGTACTATAATTAAGAATAAAACTCTCGCCTCTATAAATGAAACTGTCCTATTTTTTGTCTTAAAAAAAGTAAGAATTAAGAATAAAAAAATATTCAGCAAAGCAGAAGCATAAATAATACAGTTAAGATAAAAAAAAGCTGATGTGCTACAAACCAAGTTAATTATTCTTGAACAGAAAAATGGATTTTGTAAAAGCAATACATTTAATGTACCTCATAATAACACATAAAATATATAAAATGCTTAAAACCTTGTGTTCAGTTTATTTAAGACAAAATTATCAGCCAGTGTGTGGTAAATGTCCATTTAGTTAGTTCCATGTGGTATTAATAGAAGAGAGATGCAAACATCACTAAATTGTAAAACAAAGTATTTAAAATGAAATTCTGAATAATTCTAGATTTACTTTATATGAATACTGCATCCTCTATAAATGATGTATTTTTTTTGTGTATGTAGACCTTTTAGGGCTGCAACCGCAGCATATGAAGGTTCCCAGGTTAGGGGTTGAATCAGAGCTGTAGGCACTGGCCTATGCCATAGCCACAGCAACATGGGATATAAGCCATATCTGCAATTTACACCACGGCTCACGGCAATGCCAGATCCTTAACCCACTGAGTGAGGACAGAGACTGAATCCGTGTCCTCATGGATGCTAGTCAGATTCGTTTCTGCTGAGCCACAATGGGAACTCCTATAAATGATATTCTTTAAGTACCATTTCAAGATATTACTTCTTAACAGGCTACTTGACTATTTGATTAAACCTTTTTAAAAGCTTCAATCAGAAACTAGATATTTTTAATCATGAATTAATATTTTACTCCCATCCCCCACTCTCTTCATTCTCTTCTTGGGAGAGTGACAAACTAATCACAAAGGGCCCAATGGCCTGACCTGTCAGCCCAATTGTGTCTCCCTAGTCTGGGAGGATACCATACTTGAAAACCAGAAAAACAGGTCACATAGTTACACAATGTTATGTTCTTTCTTCTGCCCCTAACAGGTATTCTAAGTGGTTGAAATTCAGTGAAATTCAATGACTCATATAATAGACCAAGGCAATGGTTTAGTGAAGGCTATGTGGTTGTGGAACCAAGCTCTTGGGACATGATTATTAATTCAAAAGTCTTTCGGGGGAAGGAAAGAGCTCTAGCCAGATGGTGCTTAAACAAAAAATCTGAAGCTCTTTCACATAAATCAGCCAATTAATATGCTAAGTCACAAAAGGTAAATCATGAAACCATTCCCAATTTCACAGCTGTCCTTTTCTGCTATTTCCCTGTTAGAAGCGTTATTTTTTATCCACTAGTTTTAATTTTTAAATATAGAAAATGATTAAATATAAAAACGTGTGATTATTTATCCGAGATATTGGAACCTTGGTCTGATAACAAGAACACAAGTTAGAAGTCAGGTTTTCACCTGGTTTATACTGCTTAAAATAGAACAATTTATATAACCTCTCAAGTATTAATTTTCTCATTATGTGACAGGGTGGGAACTGTATTTGTGTTGTTTTAAGGACTAATATAGTAAACTCATGGTTAAAGCATTACAATTAGAGCTTAAATTCTGCCCATCTAAAATGCAAATATACGTATTCAAGCTTTTAGAGGATTGGTAAAAGCTGACCTATAACCTGTTTACCTAAAGACACAAGGAGCTTTCTGGGAAAAAAAAAAAAATCATTCTAAAAAGGAAGAGAGAAAAAGGCATAAAAGTTGTGAAGTTTCCTGGAAAGAAACGTAATTCTTGTCCAGTATACTATTTCACTCAAATCTATTTTTAAGCCTAGCCAATGAACTCATCAGTAAATCCTGTAAAACAAAATCCAAACCTGACATTAAACTCTTTCATTATGATTCTGAATATACTGGATATCGAAAGTAGTAATTTTAAAACTGTATCACAAAATTTAGAGATCTAGATATTTTCTGCTTATACACGGAAACTGGCATGACTACGCACATTTAGTACACATGAGAACACTGCTGAGCTCCTCCATATCCAGGATTTCAGGGGACCACAAATATCTCTGCCACTGACAACCAGAGATATCTGACACCCTGAGACCAGTGGCTATAAACATGTAACTCAAAAGATCCTATGTAAGTGATTTCCAGAGCTATAAGTGACATCAATATCTGACTTGGAAATTTAAGCTGAGTACCAACTGCAGGGGTGGTATCATATAGAGGTACCATATCAGTAAGTGTAAAGCAGGATACAGGAAAATGGCTACTGGATATTCTAAATCAGAGGTCAGGAAACTTTCTGTAAAAAGCCAGAAATAAATACTTTAGGTAACTGTGGGCTGTAACAACCATTAGTGCAACTGCTCAACTTTATTGCACCTACTCAACTACCAATGTAATGATAAAGCATCCACAGAAATTTGGTGTATGAAAGATGTGGCTGTATTTGAATAGTATTTTATTCACACAAACAGTAGCTGGAAGGATTTGGTCTGCAGGCTATAGTAGGCCCTGTTGTAGTCTAATTGAGAGGGCTCACTCATGAATATAATAGAAGAACCCCTTGAAGATTATTAGAAACAAATGAGAAAATATTTTTCAACAGACTTAAAAATTACAAATGCACTGGCAGTGAGCGTCAAAGATACAATGTTTAATACTTAGATATGATTACCCCTTTTAAACCCCAAAGGGATTATAATTACATACCCAAACTTCTTCATACATAGGAGGCAAATGTAATTATCCCCCCCATATATATATCTTCCTGAAAAGAAGTCTCTGAACCTGTACTTCCATTCCTAACTATAATCTCATTGTACAAAACCACACTTTTTCCGATAAGGTAAATAAATATGGTCAGTGTCAATCTAGTGTTTTGCCTAAGTGAAAGATAGCAATCTTTGATTTTATTTTTTAGGAATTCAGAATTCTTTAGGATTCAAGAAAATACATAAGGGCAGCTTAGTAAGATAATTTTACTTTATAACAATATCGAACTGGAGATTTTGCAAGACAATAATTTAAAAGAATGAGGGTTAGATGATTTTCAGAAATGACTTTGTCCTAATTCTAGCAAATAAGATATAAAATGAAAACTGCTGGAGACTACCTGGAAAGGATTTTCTTTTTCTTTAAAAAAAAGGAAAAAGAGAAAAAAGAAGTAAAAAAGAAAAAAGATTCTTCCATCTGTCGTCATCATTTTAACTCTTTCCTCTTGGGCAAACATTCTCATAGTCCTAAAAACAATGTTACATTTTCAGGCACCACTGAAGAAAGCAAGTTGAAATGTGTTTCTGTCTTTTTTAAAAGTGAGGGAAGCCTTCCCAGAGGGTATCCAGTAGTTTTACACTGAAAATATTACTTAGACATAATGCATACCACAATTGCAGCATGAAGAATGTTAAAGGGACCTATATGGTAATAAGGCTATACTTAATATTTGAAGTAAAATATTATCTCTCAGCAGAATGTAAAAGTTAGGTGTGAATACTATAATTCACTATGGCAATGCATAAAAACTGTAGAAGAAATATAATGAAAAATTCAATAGATAAATAAAATACTAAAATCACTTAAGTAATCAAAAGAACAAACAGAAAAAAAGACATAGTACCAACAAAAATTAATAATAAAATATTAGACCTAAACCCAACCATGTCAACAATTTTATTAAATCTAAGTGGTCTAATATACTTTATTAAAAGAGACTGTCATAGTAAATTATTTTAAAAGAGCAGATTATATGCTCTCTTCAAATATGAGAATTTGAAATTATAACAATAAAAAGTTAAAGGCAAAAATGGGAAAAGATTCCTCACGCAAACACTAATGAAAAGATGTTGGAGTGCTTATATTGATAGAGGAAAAGTAGATTTAAAAAAAAGGAAATTAGCAGAAATCAAAAGGGATACTACATAATGATAAAACTGTCCATTCATCAGAAAGATCTAATGACACTAAATGTGTCTACATGTAACAACGGAGCTTCAAAATACGTGGAGCAATAACTGATTGAGAAATAGACAAATCGACAACTTTAGAGATTTCAACACTCACTTCTCTGTGCTCAAAAGAACATGAGTTCCGTTCGTGGCTCAGTGGTTAACGAATCCGACTAAGAACCATGAGGTTGCGGGTTCGATCCTTGGCCTTGCTCAGTGGGTTAAGGATCTGGTGTTGCCATGAGCTGTGGTGAAGATTGCAGACACGGCTCGGATCCCGCGTTGCTGTGGCAAAGGCCGGCGGCTACAGCTCCTGCTAGACCCCTAGCCTGGGAACCTCCATATGCCTCGGGTGTGGCTCTACATAAAGGCAAAAAAAGACCAAAAAAAAAAAAAAAAGAACAGGCAGACAGAAAATCAGTAAGAATGTCTAAGATCTGAAGAACAATATCAACCAACTTGTCATTTATAGAACACTCCACCCAACCTCAGCAAGAATACTTTTCAAGTACACATGGAACATTCACCAAGAAAGACCATATTCTCAGTCAGAAAACATATTATTAAATTTAAAAAATTGAAGTTATATTCCTTGACCATAATGGAAATAAAAACAAAAATTTTAAAATCAGAAAGATATGTTAAAACTCTAATATGTTGATAGTAAACATGTATTTCTAAATAATCCTCAAGTCAAAGATGGAGTCACAAAAAAAATGAAAAAAAATTTATACTGAATAAAAATGAAAATAAAATATATCAAAAATTGAGATGTGATATAGAATTGCAGAAAGGAAAACATAACATAAACTGTTAGAAGGAAATCAAATCAATAATCTAAGCTTCCAATGTCAGGAACTAGAAATAGCAAACAAAACTCAATTCATGCAGAATAAGGAAATAATAAAAATAGCAGAAATTGGTGAAATTTAAAACAAAAATCAGAAAAAATGTCTTAAAAAACTGCTTCATTGAAAAGATCAATAGCATCAATAACTGACAAACCTTTAGTCAACATAAGGAATTAAAAAGAGATGACTCAATTAGCATCATCAGAAACAAAAGGGAGAATATCACAAACATTAATAGGATACTATAAATTCTTATTAAGAGAATACTATAAACCATTCTGTGAACATACATTTAAGTTAGATAAAATGGAATGATTCCTTGAAAGACACAAATTGTAAAAACTATTTCAAGAAAATTTAAATAAGGGAAACTACCCTCTACTGAACAAACTGAAATTACAGTTTAAAACTTTCTAAAAAAAGTAAAACTCCAGACCCAGATGGTTTTATTAGTAAATTCTACCAATAATTTTAAAATGACCCCAAGTCAACAAAATCTCATCCAGAAAATAGAAATAGAAAAATCCTTTCCCAAACCATTTTATGAGGCAATCATTATTTTAATATCAAAACTAGATAGGAGTTCCCTTCGTGCTCAGCAGAAATAAATTTGACTAGTATCATGAGGATGCAGGTTCAATCTCCGGCCTCGCTCAGTGGGTTAAGGATCTAGCACTGCTGTGAGCTGTGGTGTAAGTCACAGACTTGTTGCTGTGGCTGTGGCATGGGCCAGTGGTTACAACTCTGATTCGACCCCTAGCCTGGAAATCTCCACATGCTGCAAGTGCAGCCCTCAATAGAGGAAAAAAAAAAAAAAAAGCTAGATAAAGATGGTAAAGGAAAATAATATGGTCCAATATCCCTCATGAAAACAAAAATCTTCACCGAAGTATTAGTCAAATGAATATGATATATAAAAAGAATGACACATCACGATCATGTGGGGTTTATCTCAGGAATTTAAGGTTGTTTCAGCATTCAAAAGTAAATGTACATATTAAAATCATCATATTAACAGATTAAATAAAGAAAAGACTCATCTCAACAGACACTGATAAAATTCAATATCCATTCATGCTAAAGAGTCTGGAAATTAATTAGGTGTAGAAGGAAAATTCTGAAACTGATAAAGGGCATCTGCAAATAATTAAATCTATCTTTATACTTAATGGTGAAAAATTGAATTTGTTTCACCTAAGATCAGGAACAAGGCAAGGGTATCTATTCTTTTACTCCTATTTAAAATTGTAGCCTTAGTGTGAGGCAAAAAAGAAGTCAATTTTCCCTAAATTGATCTAGATTTTATAGTATCCAATTAAACTTTCAGCAGAATTTATATAGTTAAGCTATTTCTAAAATTTATATGGAAAAAACAAATGTATAAAAAAATCCAAAACAGGAGTTCCCATCGTGGCTCAGTGGTTAATGAATTTGACTAGGAACCATGAGGTTGCGGGTTCGATCCCTGGCCTTGAACGAGTTAAGGATCCGGCGTTGCTGTGAGCTATGGTGTAGGTTGCAGACGTGGCTCGGATCCCGCGTCTCTGTGGCTGTGGCAAAGGCCGACAGCTACAGCTCCTGTTAGACCCCTAGCCTGGGAACCTCCATATACCGCAAGTGTGGCCCTAGATAAGGTAAAAAGAGAGAGAAAAAAAATCCAAAATAATTTTCCAATAGAAGAACAAAGTTGGAATGTTCAGGGGATATTTATAAAATGCTGGCATCTTTTTGCTTGTCATATCTGTGGGTGCTACGTTAGCCATTTCAAGATTGACTGCTTACTGATAATTATTAAAAATTATGCCATTAGGAGTTCCCGTCGTGGCGCAGTGGTTAACAAATCCGACTAGGAACCATGAGGTTGCGGGTTCGATCCCTGCCCTTGCTCAGTGGGTTAACGGTCCGGCGTTGCTGTGAGCTGTGGTGTAGGTTGCAGACGCGGCTCGGATCCTGCGTTGCTGTGGCTGCGGCGCAGGCCAGTGGCCACAGCTCCGATTAGACCCCTAGCCTGGGAACCTCCACATGCCGTGGGTGCGGCCATAAACCCGCGGCCATAAAATGACAAAAGGCAAAAAAAAAAAAAAAAAAAAAAAAAAAAAAAAAAAAAAAAAA
>PVHT020000173.1:4615707-4707336 GCA_004024745.2 Catagonus wagneri | reverse complement strand
TGGAACAAATGAATATCCATATAAATAGATCTAAAGACCTTCAACCTATATCTCATTCAGTACAAAATATTTACTTCAAAATGGAACAAAAACGTAAAAACAAAATGGCATATAAAACATAAAATTAGAAAATTCTTAGAAGAAAACATACAAGAAATCTTTATAATCTCGGATTAGGCAGAGTTCATAAATAAGACAAAAGTAGTATGATTTGTAAAAGAAATAATTGGTAAGTCAGACTTCATTGGTATTTAAAGTGTTTCCCCTTGCAAAACATTTTAAAAAATTAGCCATGTACTGGGACAAAAATTTCCAAGTCAAATATCTTACTAAGAACTTGTATCTAGAACACATAAACTCATATGACCCAGCAGTCCACCTTTATGTATTTAACCTAGACTAATGTTCAGGGGATATTTATAAAATGTTGGCATCTTTTTGCTTATCATACCTATGGGTGCTACTGGCATCTTGTTGGTAGAAGCTAGGAATGCTACAAAACATCCTCCAATCCATAGCATGGTCCCCTATAATAAAGAATTATCCAGTACAAAGTATAATAGTGGTTAAGAAACCCTGTCCTAGAAAAATGAAAAGCCTTGTTACATAAAAGCCTGCATAGGAATGGTATTATTTATTATTGCCTTCAAACAGTAATTAACCCAAATATCTTACAATTGGTGAATAGATAAACAAACTGTGGTTCATCCATACAATAAATTACTTCTTAGCAATAAAAAAAGAAGGAACTATTGATACATGAAACAATATGGTATTCTCTTAAAAAATATCTAAATGGTAGAGAAATATCAGTGGTTGCCAAGTGTTAGAAATGGAAAAAGTATTTGACTTAAGGGCGGCATGAGGGAATCTGGCAGGTAACAATTTTCCTGTATCCTTCCACTGGTCATAGTTATACCAAAACTCATAGAAGTGCTTAACCAAAAATAAAAGAAATTTACTGTATGCAAAATTTAATGCATGTAGAAAAGCACACAGATCTTAAGGAAAAAACCTGACAAAAGTGGAAATCTCATATGTGTATGTGTACATAAAATTAACACACCTGTGTATATACACACACAAATATATTAAGCGATTAAACTTCTTAATGAGATACTGTGTTACGAGAATATATGCTGGAACAAGGATCCCTAGGTTCAAATTCCAGCTCTGCCACTTATTGGCCCTGTGATTTTGGACAACTAACCCAACCTCTGTGAATGTCAGTATCCACATCTGTAGACTGGGAATAGTAATAGTTTCAAACTCACAGATTTGTTGTGAGTTGATATGCAATAACATACTTAGAATACTGCTTGATAGATCACAAATAAACTATAAAAATTAGCTATTTTTATTGCAAATGATACAAAATTTATGTAGTACACACTCTTACATGCTGTTTAACCTAGAAGAATTTTAAAGCCATACTTGATAAATTAATAATTTTAATACATTTAAATCAAATTTAAATCAAGAAAATGTGGGAAATTATTAAATACGTTATACCTTATAATTTTTGTCTTAATCTATGTTGATAGACTTCCATGAAATCAATGTCATATATTCCACTTAGTTTATCATTAATATCTTTTTCATTTCACTAGATTGTATCTAAAACATCCTTTGAAAGGACTTTTTATGAACAAATTGTATAGTTTAACTGACACCCCACTTCTGACCATTTAGACGTTTTCTAGGTTTTCAAATATATACATACCTTTACAGAATTAGTTTTCTTTTTTTTTTATTTTTTGCTTTTTTTTAGAACGGCACCCATGGTTTCTGGACGTTTCCAGGCTAGGGGTCGAATAGGAACTGCCACAGCCACAGCAATGTGGGATCCAAGCCATGTCTGCAGCCTACACCTTAGCTCACGCCAACACCAGATCCTTAACCCACTGATCGAGGCCAGGGATTCAACTGCATCCTCATGGATCCTAGTCGTGATGGTTACTGCCTTGCCATGACCGAGAACTCATACAGAATTAGTTTTCTACTAAGTTGGAGGTTTTGGCTATTTGTTTTCTAAGACATTTTATCTTTTTCAAAAATCAAAACCTTATCATTTTTTAGTTGCCAGTTATTGGATATCCTTAGCAAGAATCCCCATTCTGACTTTAAAAACAGCATTAAGAGATAACGTGATTAATAATTTTTATAATACAAATTTATGCTTTTCAGAATTTTATCTATGTATGGATATTTCCAAATAAACCAAAGCAACTTGTCCCAGTTCCATCCTCTCTGAAGAGTAAATGTGTAATTTTATCTTAAAAAGTAATCTCAGGCTCTGTGCTCTGATAGTTCACCTTTCATTCCCAGGATTCAGCCTAGAGAGTCATGGAAGATAAGTCACCTGCTCAGAAAGTGGATTCTTCTTTACAGGAGACAACATCACTTTTATTATTTTTAGTGACCCGGGTCAGGTCTCCACTGTGAATCATTAGAACATGTCAAAAAATCTTGATCTATACCTCATTGATAAGAATATGAATTCTTAAGGTGTCCGAATTGCACACTTCCTAATCATATTATCTAAGAACAGAAATAAAACACCCTCACCAACAATATCTATTTTCCTCACTAGAGGAAGCCAGGATTTGTATCATACTCATTTCATATTCCTAAAACATGTATAAAGCTCAAAGGTTATTAAATAACCTTAATTTTTAAATTAAGATATACATATACACACATATGGTAAATGCTAAGATATATTAATGAAAGGAAAATGAGATAAAAATTTCCTAAACCTAAAACTTTGCTATATGAAAATATGATCACGTAACTATATAATGAAAGAACTATTGAAATAAGCCAGACTCTTCCATTTTTCTTATTTGTGGTTGAAATGTGATATCACAGACTCTTCCATTTTTCTCATTTATGGTTGAAATGTGGTATATATACACAAGCAAATATCCACAAACACTAAATAGCAAGGAAATATACTAACTTCAGGAAGTCAGCATATTTATACATAGGAAATTTATCATCCACATTAAGTAAAATGTCTACTTTCTCTGTTAATAGAATTTATAATTATCTTAATTTCTTTTGTGCAATTTTTAAATTTGTAATTTTGGAAATATATAAACTTTACTATCCGACATTAATTATTTCTTCTCAAGATGATGGCCCTAGCTGGCAATTTAGTTAAACGGCTACAAAGAAATTTAAAATAAAACCAGATGTATAATTATAACTCTTTTGTTAGATAAACACATTATTTTTAATAGTTTATGTATTACCTTAAATTTTCAGAAAGTAATAATCTTCTTAGGTTAATATGGCAATCAAAAATAAATATCTTGGTTTTTTTATTTGTCAAATGATCATACATTAGGAACAATCATGAAAACCGAGCAGGAACATGTTGGGAAGCATAATTCCAAAAATTTACAGCTGAGCTTATGTTGGCTAAGAGATTGATGACCAAACTGTTAATGTGGAAGAAATGTACACAGGGCATATTGAGTTACCCTTAGTGTGGGGAGTTTGATGTGCTGTGTTAAGTTAGAACTACTCTATGTGACCTCTGCTCGGTGATGCATTCAAAATGTGAAGTGTTGTACTTCCTTAGAGAGTAGACTCAATGCACTGCAACCCCATGCTGGTTGTTACTCAAAGCAAGCATGGTTAAATTATACGCATCCTTTGGTTCTAAAGGAAGGAAAAAATAGGAGGAGGAGACACATTTCTCATGGATTAACATCCTCTGATCTATTTTTGCAACTAACCTAATAGAAATTCAGTAGATTATTTTTTTTCAGGGTTGAAGAGAAAAATCTTTTATGTTTGTGTTTTTAATGTTGAACAGATTTGTAAAAAAAATTCCTAGCAAATCAAGTGGTCTTTTTAAATATAAATGTTTCACACTATATGAGTATACAAATCATGTTTATTGGAAAAGTAGCTTTTAGATTCTTCCCAAGTATTTTTAAACCACATCTTATATATCTATATTCTTAACATATATATACATACAGACTCAGTGACATGTGTTTGTTTTCTCTACTAAGTTCCTAATGGTTCAGAATAATTTAAATTTGTTCTGTGTATATATTATGTCTCCATCCTCCATAGTATTTACATACTCACATATTTAAAACAGTAGATTCTAAATAAATGATAACAGAACAGTAACTATAAGAAGAAACAAGTAACTTTAATCTGTTGTTCTATGTGACCACTTGGGTTTTTACTTATATTTAAATTTGTCAGGTAAAACAGACTATACATGAATGAGGTAATGTGCTTTGGGGATGGAACAATAAAGTGCATATCAAAAAATACAAAATATTTTATTGAGTTTGAATAATATCTTTAAAAGTCTAAATGTTATTCTCCTTTAAATTGTTTGATTTTGAACTAAAGGATGACTAAAAATGATTATTAGTGATTGTTGCAAGATTATTAATGACATATTTTTGTTATGCAAATATGAAAGTGATATGCTTGAGTATCAACATACAATGTATGCTTCTCTTTAAATTAAAAAAGAAGTTGGGGTGAAAATGTAGAAATATTATACTACATAACATTTTCTATTAGGTCAGAACATTTCCATTTTTTCAATATTCTTTAAATAGTTGCTTCTATGTCCTCTTTTATTCATGATTAAAGCATCTCATTCAGACTGAAATTATTATTCGTGAGGTTTGATTAAAAATGTTTTATTTTCTCAAATGTACTTTTTTCAAGGCTTAGAAAATAATAAATTCCTTCTGACTTGAGTTATTAACATTGAATCATGTCTTCAAATTGACACTTAAACTAGATTATAAAGGACACATTCAGACTCTATGTGAGCTATGCTTCTTAGAAGCCAACAGAATGTAAAGCCTTGCTTACATAAAATTCAATTTTTTCTGTTTATTAAATATAAACAGTATTATACATACATGAAATCCTGAGGCTGAAGTTTCTGTTGATCTTTTGATTTTTCTTTGAAACTTGAAAGGAGTATTAAGAAACTGTTATTGACTCATTCATTAATGGAAAAACTCAATAAATTTGTAAAATTAATTAAAAATATTAACTCAATAATTGTCACTGTTAAATAGAATTTATTTATCCAACATGTTATGAACTAAAATGACCTCTTGCTGAATTTTGTGATTTTCTGGATTACTTCTCAAGTGAAGGTAGCAATGGTTGTAATCAGAAGTTTTAAAGGAAGCAGAAAATAACACTAGAGATTGACTGGAGAATAAGAAAATAAATTAGACTACTGAAAAAGAATTAAGATTTGTTTTTAAATAAGAAAAACAAATCAGTAATAGAACAATGAATACAATTGTTAAAATAAGATTGAAAATCTTGTGCTTTTAAAAGTCCCATAATATTGCTGATATTAAAGAATAATAGATAATACTTATATAAAGCTGTAGTCTTTTATGACAACCACAGTTAAACATATACACACAAATATAGCTGTATGTGAGTGTTACTTCTAAGAATACAATGACCCATCTTTCCATGACCTCGACTATCATGTTAACACCTTCAAGTTTTATCCTAGGGCTTAGTAAAATGAACCACACATTTTTCCCACACTGAATGTGGGCTTGCCTCTTCTCCATTCCTTTCTTCATTATTACTGTTTTCTACCTCTTCCTTTGGTCTAAATTGGTTACCTAAGCATTCCTTTACACTCTATAGTTCCGGGTGATATGGAATATTTGATTTTTCAGGAACAAATGAATAATCTTTGCGTGAAAATGTAACTAACAGTAGAATAGGTCTCTGTTTGCTTTCATGGCAACTATTCAATAGTGGTTATTCATTTACAAGTTCTCTTCCAGAGTAAAGTACTTGGAAAGAATTGGTTCAGAATGTAGTCTTTGTTTTCAAGTCATCCTTTTATCTTGGTTTGTTCCCTATGTCCTCATGCCTAAAGCAGTCATTCTGTTCTTCTTTGTCAAACTGTTACAATTACCTTCACATTCTACTGGAAAAGTCATCATTCACAAACACCCACTCAATGTCTCTGTATCACTGGGAATGAAGCACAGTTGATATGATTTCCCACAAATTCAGCACTGAAGTCAGAAATATAATGTATGGTATATATGTCTCAGACTTGAAGCCACTCCTATTGAAGGACAGAAGTTCAAGGACTAAATATTTGTTGTGCAATAATTTTGTGAATATACTGAGCCTTGAGGATTTGAGCAAACAAGCAAAGAGAAGCAAAATAAAACACACATAATAAAAATGTGCTGGAAGAGAGGTGTAACAACCTGCTGCAGCAAATCTGGAGGCAGTCATCCATTTACTGATGACTACTAAACATTTTTCACTAAAGATTAAAAAATATGTGTGTGACATTAAACCACAGTTTGAGATCATAAACAGAGTTGTATAAAGATAATGACTACACACAACACTTTGGATTTTTTAAAATATCTTTATAATCACCAAAATAATAAAAAAGCACTATAATAATACTTGCAAAGAAAAAAATGAAGTAAAAAATTAATCATCTATACCTTCTTTTAAGGGTTGAGTCTCTCCTCCCCCATTTATATATTGAAATCTGAATTGCCAATCCCTCAGAATGTGACTTTACTTGGATATAGATTCCTTTCAGATGTAATTAGTCACAGTAAAGTGAGGTCATGAGGGTCCTACACTTGATCTTAGCCAAAAGGCTGAGAAATGATGACAGTGGGTCCTAACCCAATTGATTGGTGTCCTTATTTGAAAAAGAAAAAAAAAATAGATACAGGGATAAGCACACAGGGAGAATACTGTACCAGTAAACCTACATACCTTCTGCCTAGGAGGAAGACAGTATCTATTTCTTCCAAGCCTGCTTTCTAAAAATATATCCTTAAAAAGAGACTAGCAGCCATGTTCTGAGGTACAGTCATGTTCAGAGCCTGGTACCAGCTTAGAATGACAGCAGCAGGAGAAGAAAACACCACAACAGTAGTGGTCTTATTTTATATATGAGAAAATTAAATTTCTATAAATTCTTTTGGATAGATTTTGTTTCATGATACAAACCTAGCTCTAACTCATATGCAGTCAATAGAACTTATATTTAAAATATCATTTTTCATAATAGTAAAGGAATTCACCATATCACCATTTACTTGTCTAATTCCACTTTTTGGGCTCAAACATTATATTTTACTTTTCTCAATCTAATTTTTTTCAGTTTCATGAGATATAACTGACATACAGCACTGTATAAGCTTAAGATGTACAGCTTAATGATTTGACCAACATGTATTGTGAAATGATTGCCACAGTAATTTTATTGAACGCACATCATCTCATAAAGGTACCAAAAAAATAAGTAAATAAAAACAGAAAGAAAAGTTTTTTCCCTTGTGATGAAAACTCTTAGGTTTTACTCTCTTAAAAACTTTCACTTATAACACTGTGTCCCCCTTATTCTGCTTTCATTTTTCTTTTACTCTACAGGAAAGGTTTGCTGCACTTCATCATCATCAAAATTATTTCCTTAAGATTGGTTAACACTTTTTGTTGTGAGCTTTCTTCAGCATACTTTTACTTCATGTAAATATGTGCATATATAGACAAAACAATAAAATCTTAACTTTAAAAATAAAAATCACCATATACATCTTTGTCTTCTTTCTTTTCTCTGTACACATACCCAAAACACAAACACAAAATTCAGGTGTTAAGAGGTAACAGAACTTGAACATTTATATTCGTAGTTCTTCCAAAGATAAATCTCATAATTCTAAATGGCGCGCTTTTATCAGTTTATTAAATTTAACCCATTTCTGATAAGATCCTTCAATGAATTTAAAGTAAGTTAGCTTAACTTATTCTTCTCCTTTTTCCCTCTTTTACCAAACTGGGTTACAGGCTTGTACGTTTGTCTTATTTTTAATTTTTCCCTTGATTTCCAATTCCTAATGCTCATAAACCCAACTTCTTTTATTTACTCGATAGATATGCTGTCCTACTAAAAACAGATAAGCTTGATCAACACAGAGAGGTAAATGAGCCTATATGGATAGAATTAATATTGATAAATTATCTTATTGAAATTGAATAATGGAGCAGTATTTATGAATTCACATCTATGATGGTATATTTGATAATGCAGGAAAGACCAAGTCATATCCTCTGAGTAGCTCTATCTCAATAATTCACAATGCTCTTAGCTCTTAAGAAAATGATTCAGTATGTGAATATATGAAATGTAATATATCTTGATATACATGCTGTAAAGAAGGCATAGAAAATTTAAAGATTAATATTCATAGGCATAAGTCATACACATAATATTTTTCTTTGTCGTTTGTGAAATGGTGACTCAGGTCTATTGCACACAGCTCTGCTTAGAACTACTAGAAGAGTAGCAAAATAGCAGCTGTGTGTGTATGCTTGTGTTCAAGTGTGTGATTTGCATGCCTGTACTAACAGTTGCACAAATGCATTTAGGCATCAAGACAATTATCTAAGAAAGGGATCAAGAAAAGTAATAATTACATGTTACATTCCCTGATATGCTAGTACTAATACCATAGAGAAGGGTAAAATAGGCCTGAGAACAAATGGCAATTTTCTTCTGCCTGTATAACACCTAAAAAAAGACTATCTAATAATTGTACATTATTTCAATTTGTTCATCACAATTTAAACACAGTAGCTTAATTCTACTTAATTCTTAGGTCTGCTTATGAAAAAAACATTACCTTGCAATAATTCAACTCTCTATTACCGATAATGAGTCAAATCTGAGTAAAAAGCTGAACTAAAACCACGAAATGTTTAGGAAGGAAAATTTTGCAAAATAAAATTATGTGTAAATAAGAGCATCAGAAATTCAGGTAGAGGAGTTCCTGACGTGGCTCAGCAGTAACAAACCCAACTAGTATCCATGAGGATGTGAGTTCGATCCCTGGGCTCACTCACTGGGTTAAGGATCTGGCATTGCTGTGGCTGTGGTGTAGGCCTACAGCTACATCTCCAATTTGACTCCTAGCCTCGGAACTTCGGTATGCCATGGGAGCAGCTCTAAGAAGACAAAGCAAGAAAGCAAGAAAGACAGAAAGAAAGAAAAAAAGAAAGAAAGAAAGAAAGAAAGAAAGAAAGAAAGAAAGAAAGAAAGAAAGAGAAAAAGAAAGAAAAAAAGAAAGAAAGAGAAGGAAGGAAGGAAGGAAGGAAGGAAGGAAGGAAGGAAGGAAGGAAGAAACGAAGAAATTCAGGTAGTAATAACAGTTCAGATTAGTATGATCATTTAATTTGGCAAAAATAAATTGTTTGAGGCTTCTCTGTGGCCAAAGATTAGAATTAAAATAGAGACAAGCATCAACAACAACTGGAGACAAACAGTAAGACAGATATTGCTTCCTTTGGGGCTAATTTGTATTGAAATGGTCTTCCTACAGGCTAGGCAGTCTGACACTGTCGTAAGGCCCAGTGAAGTATTTCTTCTGTAACTGAAAGGGCCAGATTCATGCTCTCATAAATCCTTGGCAGATGAGACATAGACATGTGACTCCGCCTGAGCTTGGGATCTCTGCTTTACCAATCAGATTCAGCTGCCCTAGAAGGCACTTCTGTACTGACAGTTTACAAACCCCCTGGAACATTTTGACTGAAGTAAAAATAGCCAGAGTCCAGTGATCACAGTGGCAGCTGCACTGAATACCAACCACTCGGCAGGGCATGTCCAGTGGTCCTGGCACTAGAGGCAATTTTCTAACCAGACTAAGCACATGATGTGACAGTGCCCGATGTTCCCCGCTGCCTCGTCTCCCTTTTATCCCTCTATCTTTTTCTCAGCCCAGTTCAGCAGCCTTCTTGCTAATTCTGGAAGGTACCAGGTATATTTCCAATATTTACTTTTCTGTTAAACAAACAAAGGTATTATCACTTGTTTGAAATTAATAGCCTTTGCTTAATTCATTAATGACATTCATGATAATACAATTCTAATCCTCATTTGTAATACTGATAAATTTTTTGGAAAATCCAACGTGTTATGTAGTCTAAATTAGTATAACCTTTTAATGGAGAAATAAGCTTTAAAGTACAGCTGATATCTACAGAGCATTAGTGTATGAATGCATCAGGTATTAACATAGAAGAAAGTGAATTTAATCTAAATAATTTGGAGAAGTTTTACATTAATGAATTCTTCAGAATAAGAGCTTAAGAAATTGTTGCTACAAAATATTCCTTAATTTGCAGAAGAAAAACCAATCATTCATTTGGTTCATTTTTATTCTCAAAAAAAAGTATATATATCAAGAATATATTACATATATATTATTATTTTAAATTGGAGTATAGTTGATTTACAATGTTGTCTTAGTTTCAGGTATATAGCAGAGTGATTCAGTTATACATACACCCATTCTTTTCATTTCTTTTCCCATATAGTTTATTACAGAATATTGAGTAGTCCCCTGTGCTATACAATAGGTCCTTGTTGATTATCTACTTTATACACAGCAGTAGGTATATGTTAATCTCAAATTCCTAATTTATCTCTCTCCAGTCTGTTTCCCCTTTGGTAACCCATAAGTTTGTTTCCAAAGCCCGTGAGTCTATAATCTTAATTTATGTTACATCACGTGCAGGTCATTGAGAATATGTGAAACAAACTACAGAAAGTAGACTCAATCTTTTTTTTTTTCTAATTCAATGCTAGGACCTGACTATTCTCATTATTAACAATTCCTGACTAGAAGTAAGGCTTTTTTGTTGAGTCTATGTTTCATTAAGGAAAGGACTAAAGAAGTCTATTTCACACATTACTTAGTAATTTTAAAAGTTTCATATTTAATTCTTGCTAATGTTTAGTGAAAATGGCTGTATCAGAACTTTAGTGTGACATATTGTTGGCTCATGATTGTGGTAATTAGAAAATGGGAGGCAAGGAAACCTACTGGATCATATCAGCATTTTAGAAGTAAACCAGTTGTTTGCTCTCCATTCAAATGTGATTAAAGCACTTCAAGAAAGGGTAATAACATGAACAGTTAAATAGAGCCAGCTCCGAATGTTGTGTTCATGTATTTGTTGAATTTCAATGTCTGAAATGTCTACATATAAGGAGATTGATCTGAATAGCAATGCTTATAGAAATTTCATTAGAACCCTCGCCCCATACTATGGGCTAAATTGTGTGCCTCCAGAATTAATATGTTGGAGGCTTAATCTTCAGTGTGGTAAAATGTGGAGATTAAGCCTTGGGATATCATTAAGTTTAGATGAGGTCACATGGGTGTGGCCCTCATGATGGGATTTAGTGCTCTTTTAAAAAGAGACACCAGAGAACATGCTGACTCTTCACCAGGACAGCAATAGGGAAGACACAGCAATAGGGAGCTTGCTTATCTGCAGGCCAAGAAGAGAGCCCTCAAAGAACTCAACCATTTTGTCACTCTGATCTGGACTTCCAGCCTCCAGAACTGTGAAAAAAACTTCTTTTGAGTTACTCAGTCTACGGCATTTTGTTATAGACACTCGAGGTAACCAAGACACTAGAATTTTAACTCTGCCATGGAATTTACAAAAATTGTTTCACTGATTAAACATGCATCACTTTTTTTTCCATAACGCTATTATGTGTTTTTTTTGTTTTTTTGTTTTTTTTTTTGGAAGGGTTTAAAGAAGACCCCAAGATCCTTGTTTTCAAGAAATTTAGAATTGGAGAAAAATTACACATCCATCTGATCATCTAGAGAGCAACTCTGAAAATATATAAACTATACAAAAGGTATAGATAATAAATGTTAAATGAAAAGTGATGGAAGCAACAGAATGGGCTGGGGTCAGGCCATATTCTTGGAAGAAATTTAGTCAAACAGCTATACAACTCTGGAGAGATAGTTCAAACTTTTTAGACCTCCCTAACCACATCTATGAATAGGGAGCTTAGTTTACATACATTTCAGCCTGTTCCCAGTTCTTGTGATCTGTGAAATGATCTCATTTGTTTTTTTTTCTTTTTTCTTTTTTCTTTTTCTAAGGGCCGCATCTATGGTAAGTGGAAGTTCCCAGGCGAGGCTAGGGGTCAAATTGGAGCTACAGCTGCCAGTCTACAGCACAGCCACAGTGACACGGGATCTGAGCCACATCTACAACCTACACCACAGCTCACAGCAACACCAGATCCTTAACCCACTGAGTGAGGCCAGTGATCGAACCCGCATCCTCATGGATCCTAGTCAGGTTTGTTAACTGCTGAGCCATGGAGGGAACTCCAAATGAATCTCAGCTTACCTCCACCAAAACGGAAGCCATGTATTGGCAAACAGAAAGTATGCCTATCTTGAAAGGCAAGCACAAACTTCAGTAGTTAGGCATTTCTTCAAAAGATTTTACAAGACAGGTCTCAGAGGAGATTTAAAGAAATGGACCTATAATTTTACAATTGTTCACTGGCCAGAGTGACTAAATCGGTCAGATAATTTGGAGTCTTCATACTTATACGATTAGGTTAATATAAATTGTCACTTACCAAGTATCTACTATACACAAAGCATCTTACATATTTTGTCCCTGACATTTACTACAGCTCTAAGACAAATGCAGCTATTTGTTTTATAGCTGAAGAAACTAGGCTCAGATAATTTAACTAGAAGTACAGAACTGGGAACTAGATCAAACTTGACTGGTTTTGATTCATATCATCTTTCCATTTGTTATAATACAGACCTCTTTAACATTTAGCCAGAGTTTTACTAAGGCCCTATTCTAAGGGTTTTTTTTAAGTATTAATTAATCACTTCTCCAACAATCCCATGGATAAGTATACTTTTTATCCTTGTATAATGGAAGAAAATCTGAGGAACAGAGATGTTAATCAACTTGTGGGCAGTTACATAGCTGGAAGAGGCAGAGCTGGTATATCCTGCGTCATGAATTCTCACCTATGTAATGCTATGTAAATGCCAGCTAGATGATATAATCATCACTAAAAATATTAGTTGGGGAAATAATCCAGTTTTTCACATCTTAGTTATCTCAACTATTGGGTGAAATGAACAAAACTGTGCACAGTCAAGAGTCTAACCAAATATTAGATAAATCTTATGATCCACCAAGAGTCAAAGCAATTCCCTGTGGAGAAAGCCTAAGTGATTTTCTTATCAGGCTTACATTACCGATAATAAACATAGGCAAAATTTTGTTTGCAACTACAATACAGCTCAAGATTGCAGTTGAATTCAAAGATGTGGTACATATACACAATGGGATACTATTCAGCCATAAAAAAGGATAAAATAATGTCATTCGCAGCAACATGGATGGAATTAGAGACCCTCATACTGAGTGAAGCAAGTCAAAAGGAGAAAGACAGATGCCATATGAAATCTCTTATAACTGGAGTCTAAAACACTGCACAAATGATCCTCTCAACAGAAAAGAAAATCACAAACATGGGGAACAGACTTGTGGTTGCCAAGGGGGTGGGGGAGGGGGTGGGAGGGAATGGCGTTAACTAGTGCTTCCCTGATGGAAAAGCAAGGAGATCCAGCTGTATAGTATAGGGAACTATGTCTAGTCACATGTGACAAATCCATATATGTACATGTAACTGGGTCACTATGCTGTGCAGTTGGAAAATTTGATAGAAATCTGTAAACCAGCTATAATGTAAAAATTAAAAAAAAATTAACTGCAATTACCCTACAGTAGTAGAAGGCATTTTTAGCAAATAAATTAATTTTATATAGCTATTATTGTCCCATATGGGATTAGTCAAAGAAAACTCTTTCTCATTTTATTACATGAAAGAGCCAACAAGGGTCTTGGAATGTTTTTGAGCTAAGAATGAAACAAGAAGACAGGATGGTCTTTATCCTGTCTTTAGAACAAAATTTTAATAAATGTATCTGGAATTAAAAATAGCATTATGCATTAATAGTGAAAATATAAACTTCCTCTTGCAAAGAAATAAGCAACAAAAAACAGGTATAAGACTCCATCCCTAGGGAACTTTCATTTTTATTTAGGCCATAAAACAGAAAGATTACTTCTTTTCCCCATCTCAGATGCAAAAGTCAGGATAATGATATTCTCTGTGACTCTTATAGACAACACTACTGTATTTTTATTTTATTGTCTTGATGGCTAAAAATTTATAGAAGTATTTGGGAATATAGATCTAGGTACGTCTTTTCATTATCAAGTTAATAAGAAATTCCTGACGATACCTTCATTCAAGTTTTACAATTCAAATAAAGAACTATATGACTGAAATACATTCCAAGAAGAAGAAAAGAGGAATGTAAAGAGAGAAAATGATTAAAACTACTCATTGAAGCCAGAAAACCATGGCAATTATCAACTGCTTAGGATCAGCTCCAGGTCAGAGTCTGGCAAACGTTTTTCTGTAAAGTACTTAATATCTTAGGCTTTACGGGCTAAACGGTCTTTTTCCCAACTATTCAGCTCTGCCATGTGGTGAGAAAAGAGTCATAAAAATGTAAACAAATGGAGTGGACATGTTCCAATAAAACTTTTTTTACAAAAAAATTGACCAAATAGGGTCAATTTGGTCCTTAGGATCTACTCTAAATCATAATGCTAGGATTATATCTCAGCAATCTCTGACATAACTTACCACTTTGAAGGAAATGTTCTATATCTGTGCTGTCCAATTTGGTAGCCACTAGTCACAAGTGGCTATTGAGCACTTGAGATGCTGCTAGTGATGGCGAGGAAAACTAAATTTTCTTTAAGTATTTTGCATTAAGTCATGTAACTAGTGACTACACTTTGGACTTCACAGCACATATTTTTTTAAATCTGAGAATACAACTGCAGAATTTCCTTTTATTATTAATAAAAAAAACATTTTATATCATTTTTAATTACTCAATGAATTTTATTATTTTAGTTGTAATGATCATCACAACTGGATTTTATAGTATTTCAATCCCAAACCCCCAGCCCATCCTCCACCCCCCAATGTGTCTCATTTGGAAACTGTAAGTTTTTTAAAGTCTGTGAGTCAGTATCTGCTCTGCAAAGAAGTTCATTGTGTCCTTTTTTCAGATTCCACGTGCAAGTGGTAGCATTTGATGTTGGTATCTCACCATCTGACTGACTTCACTTAGCATAATTTCTAGGTCCACCCATGTTGCTGCAAATGCCGTTATTTTCTTCCTTTTAATGGCTGACTAATATTCCACTGTGTATATGCACCACATCTTCTTTATACACTCTTTTTTGATGGACATTTAAGATATTTACATGTCTTGGCTACTGTATGTAGTGCTGCAATGAACATCAGAGTACATGTGTCTTTTTGAGTCATGGTTTTCTCTGGCTAGATGCCCACTATACTACTCAAGGCAATCTACAGATTCAGTGCAAACCCTATCAAATAACCAAGGACATTTTTCACAGAACTAGAAAAAAATATTTTAAAGTTGGTTTGGAAGCACAAGAGACCCAGGATAGCCAAAGACATCCTGAGAAAGAAAAATGGTTCTGGAGAAATCAGGCTCTCTGACTTCAGACTATATGACAGAGCTACAGTCATCAAGACCTCATGGTACTGGCACAAAGACAGAAATATAGATCAATGCAACAGGATAGAAAGCCCAGAATTAAACCCATGCACCTACAGTCAACTAATCCATGACAAAGGAGGCAAGAATATATATTGGAGAAAAGACATTCCCTTCAATATGTGGTGCTGGGAACACTGGACAACCACATGTAAAAGAATGAAATTAGATCACTTCCTGACACCATGCACAAAAATAAACTCAAAATGGATTAAACACCTAGATATAGGACCAGATACTATAAAATTCTTAGAGGAAAACAGGCCAAACACTCTCTGACATAAACCACAGCAAAATCTTCTCAGATCCACCTCTTAGAGTAATGACAATAAAAACAAAAATAAACAAATTAATTAAAAGTTTCTACATAGCACAGGAAACCCTAAACAAAACAAAAGGACAACCCACAGAATGGGAGAAAGTATTTGCAAATGAAGTGACTGACAAGGGATTAATCTCCAAATTTATAAACATGTTCTGCAGCTCAATACAAAAAAAAAAAATCCCATCAAAAAATGGGCAGAAGATTTAAACAGACAATTCTCCAAAGAAGACATACAGGTGGCCGAAAAACACATGAAAAGATGTTCATCACTATGTATTAGAGAAATGCAAATCAAAACCACTATGAAGTACCACCTTACAGCAGCCAGAGTGGCCATCATCAAAGTCTACAAACAGTAAATGTTGGAGAGGGTGTGGAGAAAGGGAACCCTATTGCACTGTTGGTGGGAATGTAAACTGTTGCAATCACTGTGGAAAACACTATGGAGATTACTGAGAAAACTAAAAATAGAATTACCATTTGATCCAGCAGAAACTTTTTATATTTTGAAGATTTGATTTTTTTTTGCTTTTTTTTTGGGGGGGGGACACCCACAGCATATGGAAGTTCATAAGCTAGAGGAAGAATCAGAGCTACAGCTGCCAACCTACACCACAGTCCATGGCAACACTGAATCCCTAACTCACTGAGCAAGGCCAGGGAGCGAACCCACAACTCATGGATACTAGTCAGGTCTGTCACCACTGAGCCACAGTAGGAACTCCTTGAAGATTTTCAAAGTGCAAAATCTGAAGGAGGAAAAGCTTTGCACTATAAATACAAAAAATTTAAATTAAAATAAATTAAAAAAACTAATCTCACTTTATAGTATATAATACACATATAAATAGAAACAACATGTACTTACACAGACTAAATTCTCCCTTGTCTCAAGAGAAACTGTAAAAGATGAAGAATGTTGAGGAAAATACAGATAAAATAAATAAAACATACTTGATTTTGCTCCTTTTATGTATTTTATTCTGTATAATGAATAAATGAATCTGATATCATTTTATATAGCTTTGAAAATGTGTGTGGTGCAATTATATTTTGAATCATTTTTCAAAAAGGATGACAATGTTATTGACGAAAAGAACTGGAACTTTGTAGTCAAAAATCATGAATTAAAGTATCAGCTTCATCTTTACTAATTAAATAGAATTTTCAAATTACTTCATTTTGTGAAGTTGCAGTTTCCTTAGTAAAAAATTGGGATAAAAATATCTCTTACTGTAAGAATTTGTGATGTGATCTGTTAGATTTGAATAATATGTACCCACTACATAGATAATAAACTAGTACACAAGTGTTCACTTTTATTATTCTTGATAAGATAAAGGGATAAACATGTATTTCAAATGCACTCTGTCTGAAAACGTCTGAAATTAGTCATGTTCACTTCTCCCATCAGTGACCTAATTCTTCAGTTAGTAATCTCAGTGTTTGGTTCCTAAGAAACAAGTTACCCAATCAAATATATTCAGGGAAAAAAATGTTTCTTTAGTCCAAGATTTTTGAAATCTCTTATAGGAAACTCCCTTTAGTTAGAGATGGATGGAAAGAGGGAGGAAGAGCTTCTTAAGATAGAAGTAGAAAATCAAGAGAGAAGCAGAAAATTAACTGCAGCCTAGAGTAAGTTGGTTAGGAAATGGAGTTTAAAAAAATTAATCATGCTTTACATTTACAGAGCAGGCCAACTGTCATCTAAAAGAGAGGTTAATGTTATGGGCAGGAGGTATCTGTCTCAATCTTGAGTTCTCTGCCTTCATCTTGGGGACCTAATCTCTTCTCCAAGATCCTCCTTCCTAATAACATCACCTTGGGCATTAGGGGTTTTCAACACATGAGTGGGAGGAGGGTGCCTCTGCGGTGATAAGTAAATATAATTCTTGGAAAGACAGTGTATAATTTCTTAAAATAATTTTCCAAGTCTACAAATAACTATGAAAATAGCTGTCATTTTGATTATTTACTGCATACAATGATATACATTTCTTTAGTTCTACAGATATAGCACAGGCCTTTGAGTAACAAGTAGTGTCAGTGCTCAAGGCATCTTGCCTTGTTATGGTGGCAGTCATGTGATGAGGAGGAAATATAATTATTTCGGGGAAATTATTAGCCAAATATATGTGGAAAGGACTACATCTATTTTCTATGTTAATTGTTAAAGAATATGGCTAAAAAACATACCTGGCTTACCTTTTTCACCAGAAGTTTATTCAAATGAGTATTAATATCAAAAAGTATAATATCCCTAAATTATCATTTTAGCTTCATGGAAAAATAAAGCAATAATTAATTTTTAAGAAAATTATTTGGAACTATTTCTTTCTTTTAAGAAATGTTTTACAAAGCTCAAATTCTTACTACATGATGTGAACATATGACTCAGTTAAATTAAAAAATAACCTCAAATACAAATTGTGTAAAGTTAATTACATGCCTGGTTGTAAACCAAAAGTATACAATAAAGTGTGGTTAACAGAAGAAATTATTTTTCATAATTGCAAAGGATAAATAAGAAACCAGGTTATATTTTATCCCCCCCTGAAGTTTACAGACTGCTAAATTTGTTCATATATTAGAAGCACACCATCTTATTTCTATATTTAGGATATCTCCAGGAAATATAAGTAGTAATAGAAAACGACATGAAAAGTACTTGGTCCTATATATCTCCTACAGTTACTATCTAAATAGTCTCTGCCATGCTGAACAAAGAAATATTTGTAAAGGACAAAAACATATTTGTAAGGTTCCTAAAAATATTCAAAGCTTTTGAATCAATGACTCTCCCTCTATGTTTTTTTTTTTCCTCATTACATTACTTTGTTTAATAACATGTCCAACCATGTCTACTGTTTCAGCTTTAAAATGTTTTCTATTTTATTTGGATATAAAAGGTATATATGTATTACACCAACAAAGAACCCTTTCTTGACTCAGAATGCAGCCTTATATTTCCAGATTAATGAGGCCTGTGTTCAAGGCAAGTATCTCTAATATTGGTAAACTGAGATTATCTCAGCCAAAATATTGCCAATAAGACATTACTTTTACTCCTCTGGAAGAATATTTACACTGATTTACCATGTTTAATCACTTCAGTGTTCTATTGATAACAGACCATTAAATACAGCTTCAAACTATTTGCTCTTAATGTTTTGTAAAAACCATATTCTCTCCACTCCATGTGGGAAATGTCAGAACCAGAAATTGAGAGGGGTTTCACAAATCCAAACCTCTTGATCAGGTTTCAGAGCATCTCAGATGAAGAACAGATTAAGTGGATCTTAAGGTTTTTAAAAAGTAAATAAATACTTGCCTCTCATTTGTAAAGCTATTTGATTTTACTGTCACACAAACTAAAAAATTAGGTAAATCTTATTTTATGCTAAGAAACTCTATTAATGTGATTTTTATTAAGCCAAATACATACTTACATATTTTTATATTTAACAAACACAAAACTGTGCAGAATGAAAAGCTCATAACTGCCTAATGTATAATAGAAATAGACATTAAAATCTTAAAATTTTGAAGATAAGCTAAAAGTACCACTGAAAATGTATCTAGATAGGAGTTCCCTTCGTGGCTCAGTGGTTAATGAATCCGACCAAGAACCATGAGGTTGCGGGTTCGATTCCTGGCCTTGCTCCTTGGGTTAGGGATCTGGCGTTGCCGTCAGCTGTGGTGTAGGTTGCAGACGCAGCTCGGATCCCGCGTTGCTGTGGCTGTGGAGAAGGCCGGCAGCTACAACTCCTGTTAGCCTGGGAACCTCCATATGCCACAGGTGCAGTTCTAGATAAAAGGCAAAAAGAAAAAAAAAGAAAAAAAGAAAATATATCTAGATATATATATGTCTTCAGGTAAAAATTAGTAAAAATACATGTTTGAATATTATATATTCTTTCGTTGAGTTTTTTTATTTCTTAACTTTTTCTACAACGAGAGTACAGGTGTCTTTAGAATTTGAGGCTTGTCTTAAAGCACAGTCTTGGAAGTGGAGAGGTAGCAGAGAGGATGACAAGGCAGTAGGGTGGTATTAAGGCCAGAGTACTTTGGTCAGGCAAAATGATCCTACTCTGGAGGGGAAAGCTGATCTAGTGCTCCTGGAAGACACAATGATATATGGATGTGTCCCCAGAGCACCCTGCTATAATTGCAAGAGTCATTTGGGAAAGCCTCCACGGACACGTATGCTTTATCTTCCTAGGGCACGGACACATTTACTGAACCTTTCTTCTTTTTTATCCTTATTAAATGGAGAAATGCTACTGAAAAGTCTTGAGTCAGAGCAAAATAGAGTGAATATATACCAATGATAGATCATTGCTAATATAATCAAAATTCTTGATTTTTTAGAGTTAAAAAAAAAAAGAGCAAAAGAACAAATAGATATTTTACATACATTGTTGCAGCCACACATTTTATTTCTCTTTTTGTCTAACCCAGGCCTGGGGGGAAGGGGGTTGAGAGATTGTCAATTCTCATCAATACTCAGGCTAGGGAATTTTTGTTTTGAAAACATGGAAATGTTTCTACTTTTAATTTATGTTTGTTAGTATCTAGTACAGAAAAGAGGAAGTATTTTCAAGGTCTCAGACAAAGTAGAAGACAGAAAGACAAACATATCCTTTTGAGCATCAATAAATTCTGATTTGTAGTTAATGAAATAGAACTGAACGGTTTAAATCTCAAAAATAACCTTCAAGATGACATGATACTACATATAGAAAACCTAAGGACTCCACACAGAAACTATTTGATCAACGAGTTCAACAAAGTATCAGGATACAAGATTAACATTCAGATATTGGTTGCATTTCTGTGTACTAACAATGAAATACTAGAAAAGGAATAGAAAATTACAATACCTTTTAAAATCACACCCCCCAAAATTAAATACCTAGGAATAAACTTGACAAGGAGCTGAAAGACTTATATGCTGAGAACTATAAAACACTAATCAAAGAAATTAAAGAGGATTCTCTTTAATTGGAAAGATACTCCATGGTAATGGAAAGATACTCCATGCTCCTGAGTTGGAAAAATTAATATCATAAAGACGGCCATACTACCCATAGCAGTCTATAGATTTAATGCAAGCCCTATCAAATTACCCATGACATTTTTCACAGAACTAGAACAAACAATCCAAAAATTTATATGGAACAATTAAAGACCCAGAAATGCCAAAGAAATCCTAAGGAACAAAAACCAAGCTGAAGACATAACTCTCCCAGACTTCAGGCAATAGTACAAAGCCACAGAAATCAAAACTGGTACCAACAGACACACAGACCAATGGGACAGAAGAGAGAACCCAGAAATAAACCCAGATACCAGGTCAATTGATCTTCAACAAGGGAGGCAAGAATATAAAATGGGAAAATGCCAGTCTCTTCAGCAAGTGGTGCTGGGAAAACTGAGCAGCCAGTTTTCATGTGCATCAAGTGAAAACGGAACACATCCTAACACCATCCAGAAAAATAAACTCAAAATGGCTTAAAGACTTAAATATAAGATACCATCAAACTCCCGGAATAAAACATAGGTAAAACATTCTCTGATATCAACCTTACAAATCTTTTCTTAGGGCAGTCTCACAAGGCAACAGAAATAAAAGCAAAAATAAACCAATGGGACCTAATCAAACCGACAAGCTTTTCCACAGCAAAGGCAACCATAAAAAAAAAAAAAAAAAAAAAAAAAAAAAAAAAAAAAAAAAAAAAAAAAAAAAAAAAAAAAAAAAAAAAAAAAAAGAGAGAGAGAGAGAGAGAGACAACCTATGGAATGGGAAAAAATAGTTTCAAACAATGCAACTGACAAGGGCTTAATCTCTAAAATATACAAACAACTTACACAACTCAATAGCAAAAAAGCCAACAACCCAAACAAAAAATTGACAAAAGACCTGAACAGACATTTCTCCAAAGAAGATAAACAGATGGCATATGGAAAAAATACTCAGTATCACTAATTATTAGAGAAATGCAAATCAAAACTACTATGAGGTACCATCTCACACCTGTCAGAATGGCCATCAATAACAAGTCAACAAATAACAAATGCTGCAGAAGGTGTGGAGAACAGGGTACCCTCCTACACTGTTGGTGGGAATGTAAATTTGGTACAACTGCTATGGAAAAAAGTATGAAAGTACCTCAGAAAACTAAATATAGAACTACCATATGACCCAGCAATCCCACTCTTGGGCATATATCTTGACAAAACTTTCCTTGAAAAAGATACATGCACCCCTATGTTCATAGCAGCACTATTCACAATAGCCAAAACATGGAAACAACCTAAATGTCCATCAACAGATGAATGGATTAAGAAGATCTGGTATCTATACATAACAGAATATGACTCAGCCATAAAAACCAAAAAAAAAAAAAAAAAGACGCCATTTGCAGCAACATGTATGGAACTAGAGACTCTCATACTAAGTGAAGTAACTCAGAAAGAGAATCACAAATACCATATGATATCAATTATAACTTCAATCTAATATATGGCACAAATGAACCTTTCCACAGAAAAGAAACACATGGACTTGAAAAACAGATTTGTGGATGCTGAGGGGGAGGAGGAGGGAGTGGGAAGGACTGGGAGTTTGGAGTTAATAGATGCAAAATATTGCATTTGGAATGGATAAGCAATTAGATCCTGTTGTATAGCACAGGGAACTATATCTAGTCACTTATGGAGGATAATGTGATAAAAAGAGTGTATATATATATATATATACACATATATATATATACATATATATATATAAATGTGTGTGTGTGTGACAGGGTCACTTTGCTATACAGTTGAAATTGACATAATACTGTAAACCAGCTGTAATGGAAAAAATAAAAATCATTAAAAATAATAATCTGTCAAGCAAAAGCCTTCTTTTTTCTTCACAAGTACATCACAGATCATCAAACTTTAAAGAAAACTCATAACTTTGAAAGTAAGTGCATAAAAGACTATCCAATGACCTCAAATGTATATAGCACTGAAATAGAATTGTTTAAAATATTCTGTTCTCAAATACTACAAACTCTTTCTTCTTTTACCTTTTCATCCCTCAATTCTCATTCTCAATTAACAGCCCCTTCCTGTCCATGCTCCACAAAAATATGAAAAATCAACAAGAGAAACTCTGCTTTGTATTTTTACCTTGATAAAGAACACACTTTTACACTCTACCCCATGCAAAACTTAAGAGGTACAACCTGATTAATTTCTTTTAATGTCTCCTACCTCTAATGTTTCTAACTTCTGTAGATTCCACTTCCAAAATATTTCTGGAATCTGTTTCTTTCTGTAAAGCTGCTCCATAATTATCTTACTTCTGGTTCCTGGCCCCCATATTTTTATCTTTGAGCAACTCAGAAAGGTCTTCTACCTCAAAGGATCACCCTTCAGTGTCAGTAGTTCCCCAAATTTACACAGAACCAAAATTATTTAACAAGTTTGTTAAAATGCATATTTCCAGACCCCGCTTCTTATCTCATCTCTTGAGACTGTGACTAAGTATGGTATGGGAGTCTGCACTTTTAGTAAGCAACTAAATGATCCCACAGAAGAACAGACTGGAAGCAGGGTGAAAAGGTGGTAACTGGCAAGGAAACCACAAGCCTGAAATGGAAAAACCTGTGTCTCTCTGAGGATTCAAGTAACCTGTGGTTCTTCAAAATCCAAGGAGCAGGAACTGAGCTAAGAAAATTGTGCAGCCTCATTTCAGAACTGGTCAAAGAGGATAATGAAAAATAAAGGAAAGGAACAAAAAAGCTCTCCCAGGAGAATCATACCCTATTTAAAGAATTCTTCCCTTTTTTGTGCATGAGTGTGGTTTTCTAGTCTCTACCATCATATATCAGGTATATAGGGGCTAGATAAATTGTCCTCTTAGTTTTAGATTGCAAGGCCAAAAAGAGCCACACAGAATCTCAATGGAGTAATTGCTGTTTATCAACTATCAATTCTGGACTCTGAGCTGAATTTGTTTACTGAATATTACCTTTGGCTGTCTCCTTAGAAAATCAAATCTGTTGAATACATTTCTCTCTCTTTTTATATTTTTTTTTTATTTTGTTTGCTTTTTAGGGCCACATCTGCGATATATGGAAGTTTCCAGGCCCTAGGCTAGGAGTCAAATCAGAGCTACAGCTGCTGGCCTACACCATAGTCAGAGCAACTCCAGATCTGAGTCTCGTCTGTGACCTACACCACATGCAACTCACTGCAACGCTCTATCCTTAACCCACTGAGCAAGACCAGGGATCCAACTCGCATCCTCATGGATACTAGTCAGACTCGTTACAGCTGAGTCACAATGGGAACCTCCAGTTAAATACATTTCTTTGAACAGAATCCTTGAGTAACTTTGAAATCCAATTTCAGAATCACTGGCAAAGATAAAGAGACTAGTTTAGAGAGTTCTCAAACTTGTTTTCAAGCCTTACCCCTACCCTATTGGTGCAGATATGCCCTTTGCTCTAGACAAGAAAAACTGTGCATTGTGGGACCTGGTATTTTATCAGCAGCGTTTATCAGAATTCATGGTGGCAACAATAATTTTTTTGAAAAGAAAACTGGTTTAAGTACAGAGCAAAATAATCCAATAGATGTTTGGGTTCATATACCTAATGGAAGCCTGGAGAATGAGACTTAGAATACAGATATCAGCAAGGAAACTCTGGATGGTTCACCCATAAGGACTACCATGAATCTAACTAGCAGAAATAATCAAATTGGTACCAGAGAATTCAGAAAGATGATTCAAAAAAGTTCCTGAGCAAAGATACATGGAAGGCCAAAAATATATTTAAAAGAAAGAAGATAATTTATTAAAGAAAGACAGAAGCCAAAAAACTGGCATTCTCAGTGTGAACTCAAGTTTGGCACTTGCCATCAGCCTCTACATGGGGTAAAACATGAGCCACTGTAGCTGCCAACCCACAGCACCCCCTGATTGGAGCTCAGGGTGGAGACCAGGAGTGAGGCACTCCGTGCTCTGGGAAAACTGGAAGAACAGGTCTTTAGATAGATATTTTTAGGAGAAGATTTTATGATTCCAATTCGTGCATTTCCTCATATACAAAAACACTAAAATCTATCAATGATGACTAAAGTCTGTGGCTAGTAGGAACCTTCAGGTGACCAGCAGCAAACCTCTGTAAAATGTGTGCATGGCTGCACCTTCCCCTTCACCTTTATGACTTATACCTTGATATTCTCCCTTTCCTCTTTGGGGCAGTATTTCAGACCTATATGAAATACTGCCTCCTGGGCTGTGGTTAGCGGACAAAACAAAGGGTGTCATGGACATCTGTGAGAACGCTTCCTCGGAGTGGTTTCTCAGGGCTACCTGAGATGCTGTCTTAATTTAAGTCTTAATTTCACCCCAAATAAAACTTAACTCTCAACTCTCAGGTTGTATTTTTTAGTCGACATCAGTCAGATTAGAAAACAGATATAGTGGGTATAGGGAAATCAGAAAGAAAACAAGATAGGAAGTTTTGATTATACATGCCAAGTGCAGAGTTTTGAGTTGTTGGTTATGGATGGTTGTTGAGGTTCAGAGAGGGGCTGTATTACTGAGTGGTCAATCAAGAAAGAAGGTAAGTAAAGGTCAGGGTTGAGGAGAGCAAGATGATTTGAACTTGAAGAGCTGTGTTGATAGTCAACATCAAATTGGAAATCATGAGAATGAGGTCAGCAGAAGTTTGTTGGAAAAAATAATACACACACACACACAATCAATCAATCTATTGAAGTTATCCATGGAGAAAGAAGTGAATTGTGTGGGGGTTGAACGTAACGGTGATGATATGAAGAAGGTTGTAGACTCAAAGTATATAGCAACCTAATGAAAATAAAAAGGAAAAATTGTGATTCTGGTTCAAAAGGTAGTGAGAAAGAAAAAACACAATATCTTCATTTAAGATTTTAGATGAGTAAGAGTTCCCTTCGTGGCTCAGTGGTTAATGAATCAGACTAAGAACCATGAGGCTGCGGGTTCGATCCCTGGCCTTGCTCAGTGGGTTAAGGATCCGGCGTTGCCGTGAGCTGTGGTGTGGGTTGCAGACGTGGCTCGGATCCCGCGTTGCTGTGGCTGTGGCGAAGGCCGGCAGCTACAGCTCCTGTTAGACCCCTAGCCTGGGAACCTCCATATGCCGCGGATGTGGCTCTAGATAAAAGGCAAAAAGACAAAAAAAAAAAAAAGATTTTAGATGAGTAGAAATAAAACCAATTAATTCAATTCAACCCTACTACCACACAATGAAAGAGCCTTGCTAAAGACATGATATAGTGGGTGGGGCAACAGTTATCTGGAGTAAACCCAGTATGTTTAGTCAATTAACTGATCAAAAACATACTAAGTATTAAACTTTGTATGTTTTTTATTGTAAATGTTTTTTTATTGTAAATAAAAATAATTTTTGGAGTTTCTGCCATGGCTCACCAGAAACGAATCTGACTAGGATCCATGAGGACGCAGGTCTGATCCCTGGCTTTGCTCAGTGGGTTAAGGATCCGGCATTGCCGTGAGCAGAGTGTAGGTCACCGACTCAACTCAGATCTGGCATTACTGTGGCTGTGGCATTAGGCCAGCAGCTACAGCTCTGATTCAACCCCTAGCCTGGGAACTTCCACATGCCACAGGTGCAGCCCTAAATGGACAAAAACAAAAAGGAAAAAAATAATTTTTCAAAGATTAAAAAGCAAATGAGGTATGTTAAGTAAAATATGAATGTTATCTCACTCTCTCTTTACCACAACCACCACCAAACACACATATATAACACCTCAGGAATCCTCAATTAATGACTTTGTATGTTATTTGGATTTTATAAAGCACCAGCTTTGTGCTTATTTTAGCAGCAGGATTACTGCCCCTTTATATTTTGTATATACTAAATATCATACAAGATATGAACACTCCAATAACTCAAGCATGGAGAGAAAAATGGAGGTGCTTCGAGGAATTCAATTAATGCTTTAAAAATAAGTATTCCAGAGTTCCCATCATGGCTCAATGGAAATGAATTTGACTGGTATCCATGAGGACATAGGTTCAATCACTGGCCTCGCTCAGTGGGTTAAGCATCTAGTGTTGCTGTGAGCTGTGGTGTAGGTTGCAGACACAGCTCAGATCTGGCATTGCTGTGGCTGTGATGTAGGCCGGCAGCTACAGCTCCCATTCAACTCTTAGCCTGGGAACTTCCATATGCCATGGGTGCAGCCCTCAAAAAAAAGAAAAAAAAGAAAAAAGAAAAGAGAGATAAAACACAAAAATAAAAATAAATTAAAATAAGCATTCCAAGGAAAAGGACTAGAAAGAAATCCACAAAGTATTGATACCAATTATCTTGAGGACAGGGTGAAAAGATCAAAATTGTCTTTTAATTTTTTAAGTAATGAATTCAAATTCATAAAATTTGAATTTTTTCATCATACCTATGGCATGCACATACAGAAGTTCCAGGGCCAGGGATCATACCTCAGTGACAAAGCCAGATCTTTAACCCTACCCACTGCACCACCAAAGAACTAATATTTGAACTCTTAAGTATATTGATTCTGTTTTCACAAAAGGATTTGAGTATTAAGCAATGGTAATAAAAACTGAAATTATGATTGATAAAGCTAAAAGTTGAAAAATCAATTATATATTTTCAAAAATGCTTAATGCATTTTTACTTTTAAACTGGCTTGGAGTTCCTATTATGGCTCAGTGGTAACAAACTTGACTAATATCCATGAGGATAGGGGTTCCATACCTAGCCTCGCTCAGTGGGTTAAGTATCCAGCGTTGTGGTGACTGAGCCGTGGTGTAGATCGCAGATGTGGCTTGGATCCTGCATTGCTATGGCTGTGGCATAGGCAGGCAGCTGCAGCTCCGATTTGACTCCTAGCCTGGAAACTTCCATATCCTGCACCTGTACCCCTAACAAGCAAAAACAAACAAAACAAAACATACAAACAAACAAAAAAACTGGCTCAAATATATTCCTTTAGTAGTTACAGGAAAAAATTATTCTGATACTTGAAATGATAAGAAAGACTTTACTCAAGATTATTGCTATAGGTATCAAAAATTATTGCAAAAGAGGAGAGACTTTGAGCTCAAATGTAATTACAGCAAGGACAGGTGGGTATTTATAGGCAATGAACAGAGGCTGGGTAAGGTGATATTTAGTGCATGGAAAATGACCAAGAGGAGACACCAAGAGTAGAGAGGATTTTTGCTAACTATACATAATAGGATCCATAGCAAAAGTAGGCCAGGGTGATCAGAGAGTAGGGATTCTCTCTAGACCAATTTAGTATTCTTGCTACAACTGGGCTAAGTGGGCTTAAAGACAAGGCCCAGGAGTTTCCGTTGTGGCTCAGCAGAAAGGACTCTGACTAGCATCCATGAGGCTGAGGGTTCAATCCCTGGCCTCACTAAATGGGTCAGGGATCCAGTGTTGTCATGAGCTGTGGTGTATGCCACAGATGTGGCTTGGATTCCACATTGCTGTGGCTGTTGCGTAGGCAGCTATAACTCCGATTTGACCCCTAGCCTGGGAACTTCCATATGCCGCAAGCTGCCCTAAAAAGCAAAAAAAAAAAAAAAAAAAGACTAGGCCCAAGGATAAAATCTAGTCTTCAAAAGGACTCAGAGGAGTTTGACTAATGTTTGGTTAAGTAGAGAGTTTTTGTCGGAACCACAGCAGTATACTGTAGCTACAATTTTAATTGATATCTAGTTTAAAAGCAAAGAATTTAAACTACAAACTTCTCCACACCGGGCCTGATAATAACTTTAATGATGATTAATAAGCTTGCATGTTTTTGAGACTAATTTGATGTTTAGCAGCAGCTATTTTATTACTTTTACCATTTTATTGACTCTTTACCCTCTCAATATAGGACAAAGTATAAAAAGTCACAGTATTGTATTTTGCTATCATCAAGCTACTAAACTAAATTTGTGTTTCCCATATAATGTTGCTATACTTGCTGTTTGCTGATAAAATCATAGTAGTAATTTTTTCTTAACAAGTCATTAAATTTATGTTCTCCAAGACCAATTTGAGGCAAGAATGATATATAATGTAAGCTTTATCCAAAAACCTAATTAAAATTAACACTTCAAATAATTTTGTTTTCGTTAAATGTGTTAAATCACTTTTATTAAAATTGTTCCTATTGACTGTTAGCAATTTATTTGGTACAAACCCTGAACTAAAGCTTACTACCTACATATAGTAAATCACCTAGGAAAGGACAAAACTATTCTGAAGTGACTAATCTCTTTTTCTAGGTATCAAGAAAACACAAAACAAGAAAAATTGCACAAGCAATTCTCAGACTAAACTTCCTATATTTACATCAGTTTAATAGGGATATACATCATACTTGAGCTGAAAGCATTACTAGCATAGATGAAGCAAACCAGAAAAAGTTTGGTAACCCATTCTAATGATGTGGTGTGGCATATGTTATTAGATCGGTTTTTATGTTAAAAGGCAGTGGGCCTTTAATCAATGTTAAAAAAAAACGTTGTATTTTGTTTTTCTTAGGTATAGCTGCAACCTACCTTTAATTAAAATGTTGTATTTTTTTAAATTGCCAGTCCCATGAATCAAAATGGAAGATCCGTTAGACACTGGCATAGCACCACAAATGTATTTGCAGTAATACACTTGTGAATTTGTAAAATACTTTGTGAAACTTTGTAAAACTATTGCCTACCTTCCAAATTAATGATTAATTCTATTTTGCTAAAAGGCTTTCCAGAAAAGAAGAAAATCAATTACCTAGTTTTAAATTAGTGGCCATCCAAGTGTTAAGATTACTTATATTTTTATTTAGCATTTAGTGCTCAATACCTACTCATTAGGTAAATTAATGTGGCTTTTCTAATTTTCTGAAACTGAGGACTTGGGAGTGAGAACTTCACTCAAAAAAATTAACTCTAAATCCTTGTAACTAATGTTCCTTATTATTACTTTATCAGGATTGTGTTTTTCTCACTTTTATCTCCATCCCAATGGGACAAGAACAGTTGATTATACACATGACATTTCACTTATTCTTTGGAAGATAAAGAGTGTTGATATGATAAATATGGGAAGTGGAACATGTACCAATATGAGTTTTCAGTATAATAATTAAAACATTTATTAGACGAAAAGTCAGAAAACTGGCAGGACCTGAGGAGTCATACTAAATAATCATTGTAAAATTTAAAAAGCGAGTTGAATAAATAACATTTTGACTTTTCTCTCATTTTCTCCTTAATTTATAGGCATATGTCATTTTAAAAACACGGTTCCTAAATTCTAATTTTAAATACAATAAGAACTTGATACAAATGGCCTGGAAAAACTGTAAACTATGTGGGGCAAAAATGAGTAGTGGATGTCCTAACTTAGCCCCCCCCAGGTTATCTTCACCAATTCATAGCACTGCATGCTATTATTTTCTGAAAGCAAATGAATTCTCTAGCGATAGGACAATTGATTTCCTTTCCTTCTTGTGGAAAAAAAACAATTTTACATCTATTTGTAAATTCACATTGGCATTCTTGACTTACTTCTATGTATAGTACTTTGAGTTCTCCTTTGAACCATCATTTATAGTATCTTACTGTATCCTTTATTAATAAATGAGTTAAATAAAATATTCGGCACATGTTCATTTCATATTTGTACGAAAGCAATGATTTTCTCTGGTAAAAATATCTTTCACAAGATCCAAATACAACATATACAGATGTAACCAGCGTACAGTCAAATTACCCTTATGAATGAATTTTCTTAAAAATGCCAAATGCGGATAATATGCAGCATAGTAAAATTTCTTAAAAAGTCTACTTTCTCATTCTTATGTTCATACACACAAACACACACAGTTGAGGAGAGAGAGAACAAGGAATAAATGCAATTACCTCCCAGTTAATTCTTCATCCAATCTCTAAACTCTATTTCCACCCATTACTTCTTGTCTCACTCTTCTTTCCCTCTCCTTTTAGGTTATATTCTATAATCTGTACTTTGCTATGTATTTTAAAAATGGGATCTCTGTTTCACACTACTATTCCTCACTTTTTAACCACAGTTTTCCTAAACAATGTCCTCCAGTTAATCTTATAGACAATTCTCTTAGGCTGAAATGAGAGACATGATGCTATAACTATCCATGCATTAATCATTATACACTTTTCTGTCACATCGATGACAAAAAAGTTTTGTAAAATGCATAGAATATAAAAGTAGTTATAGTTTTTTGTTATGGTTGTCAAGGGTAAGGGTTCTCTAAGAGAGAACAAAGGGCTTGTCATTGGAATTTAAAATCCACTTAGGTACTACTGTATTCTCAAAATCCTTTTTGATCACAATAAGAGTTTTGGAACAACATGGACAGGAAAATAAAGTTAGTTTGGTGAACCTCTGTCACCCTTGAAAACTATTCTATCCTACTTGGTGTGCACATATAACAGCAGAGCAAGGTAGTACCTGCTTTCTTTTTCTTTTTCTGTAAATTCACTATCCTTTGTGTCTACTGCTTAATTATATTAAATTACTCAAGTCTTTCCAAAACTAAGAATGCACTACTTTTTCATAAAGTTTTTTAAATGCTGTGTACTCTATTTTGAATATACTTTCTAAGCAATTAATCCTCCTCCACAAAAAGTACATCAAGCCCCTGTAATACTTTTATTCTGAAAACACCTCATCATGTAGACTCTTAACTGATTGTCCAGATATTTCTTCTATTGTAAACCTTCCACATCCTCTCTCCTCCTTCCCCATGGTCTATTAGGCAATGTCTAGACAAGTAGCTTATTTTGTTCAGTTAGCCCTGGCTGTTTGGAGAGCAAAATAATAATCTTCACAGGAGGAAAGAAAGCTTAATATCTGAAGGAAAAATATCTCTTGTGAAGCTAAGTTAATCCAACTTGACAGCTAGTTTCTAGCATTTACTTCCTGAACTTGAGATTGCTTGTCTTGATATAAAAGTGTTCTACCTGTGTATGTTTTAGTGATCTTCATATAGCCAAAGGCTCTGTTTAATAGCTAGTCATCAAGCAGAAACATAAATCCTTTTTCATAACGTATGTGCTGTGTGTAGCCATGTGCATCTGTATCTCAGCAGAGGGGGTAGAGGAAAGAGAACAGTATACTTGTGTGGCAGGAAACAGACTAGTGTAAATATGCATTGCTGTGTGGTTAACATAGTTTACATGAATGGGGAGAAAATAACTTTGACATTTGCCTCCAACACCTGGGAAATCACAGGGGTCTGGGAAATACAGAATAGTGGAGAGCATGCTACAGTGAGACTCTCAAAAGTTAAGATTTCCATTATACTTAAGTAACTTAAAAGGACCTTGCTCTAGTAATTTGAAAATACATCAAATGAACTCATTATTTTTCACTTGTAGTATTCTTTAAAGGGGTCTTTCTGACCATGGGCTATCACACTCTAAATCCATTCTAATCTTTCTTAGTGATGTGTACACCCACATATAAATCCCAGATGAAATTCAAGTACTCTAAGACAAATGTGTCATCCACTAGGAATCCTTCTCCTGCACACCACTAGACTTAATAGCTTGACCACTATAATTGAACACATCACATATTTAGTGATGTATTTAGTGACTGTATTTAGTGATGTAATTATCTTTCTTACTAGACTGCTTACACTTAAGAGCAAAGAGACTGTATTATTTATGTTGATAATAATCCTTTCAAAACTCTCCACCCTGTAATTGCGTAAGTAAAATTTCACTAAAATGGCTAAAGAGCCTTTAAAGTAATTTATCACATTTAAAATAATTCCAGCTTTTTATATCTCCAATGCTGATTCATACATTTAATGATCTCCAAAATAGTACTTTCTCTCAAAGCACATCTCTATAAATCCCTAGCCAGCTTTTTCCAGAAATACACTTAAACTGTCTATATTGTCAGAGGAAAACACAGAATGAGAATACCTGGCAATATTCAGATTTAGGGGCATAGTTTAAACACTAGATCCTAAAGAAGAGCAGTCTTCTCATCATGGAAAAGAGAGATTAAAGATGAATAGAGTGGCCACTGACTCTTCTTTCACTGTATTATTGGCAAGTCATTTTTTGCTATTATAGGAATTGGACCTGAAAAGAATAGAGCACTTGAGTAAAGTGTAATTTATGTTGTTGTTTTCCCCCTTACAGCTGTTCCTTACTCTCCTGTAGCTCTAGGTCACTTTTAAGGTATTTTTCCCCTCCTCCACACCACCTAGGGAGTCGTTTACACAGAGTAGGTGCTCAATCTATAAAACTGCTCTAGATTCCTCCAAAATCTTTTTCTTTTAGGTCTCCTTTTGGTTTGCTCTCCTATCATCCTAAATAAACTTTCCAGATATAAACTGTAAGGCCTAATGACCACATATGCCAAATTATTTGGCATTTCCTGTCACACATAGTTCCTAGAGATATATACCTCTTTTAAACTTGTGTATATTAATGACTTACCAAAGCATGGCTCCTTTCACCTAAATAGAGACGAAATCTGATGTGAATATATGAATTAAGATACCACTATGCAAAATAGAAATTAAGTAACAATTTACTAGTAAAAGAAGAAAAGATATTTGATCTACACTTTTTTACGTGTAAAAAAACCTTTTTTTTTCTTGTCTTTTAAGGGTCGCACCTGTGGCACACGCAGGTTCCCAGGCTAGGGGTTGAATGAATCGGAGCTATAGCTGCCAGCCTATGCCACAGCAGCGCCAGATCCGAGCTTCATCTGTGACCTACACCACAGCTCAAGGCAACAGGGGATCCTTAACACATCGAGCGAGGCCAAGGATCAAACCTGCGTCCTCATGGATGCTAGTTGGGTTCATTAACCACTGAGCCACAATGGGAACTCCCTAAAAATTTTTTTTAAGATTATCTTAGGTTGTCCTAAAATTGATCCAGAAAATATATGCAAGAAATTAGTCAGATATTCATGATACAGAATGATAGTTAATTTATACTAATTCCATTCCTGTTATACCTATATAGGCAGATTTTAAAGGTTAATAATACACTTATCTTATTTAAAAAGGCACAGGATTAAATCCTTAAACAAATTGTTCATTTTAGACTCATTTACTAAAAATATCATGTTTGTTTATAAAAACTGTTTTTTATTTTTAATATAAAACTTCCCCAAATTTATTGAAACTAAAGTAAGAGCAAATTGAACATATGGATTTTTATATTCACTTTAATATTTGTGTTATAAAAGACACTGGAACCACAAACAGTATCCTTAATAAATTGGGCAAAAATAGAAACAGTTAATTCCAAAATGAATTATGTGAAAATCTATGACATGAGGGGTAAGAATGGAAACTGATAAATAAAAAGATTACAAAAGTTCACTGGAAAAAGACAATTTAAAGAGAGGATGGGGAAGTTCCCATCGTGGCTCAGTGGTTAACGAATCCAACTAGGAACCATGAGGTTGCGGGTTCGATCCCTGGCCTTGCTCAGTGGGTTAAGGATCTGGCATTGCCCTGAGCAGATGCGGCTCGGATCCCGCCCGCGTTGCTGTGGCTGTGACTGTGGCTGTGACTGTGGCTGTGGTGAAGGCCGGCAGCTACAGCTCCTGTTAGACCTCTAGCCTGGGAACCTCCATATGCTGCGGGTACGGCCCAAGATAAGGTAAAACGACAAAGAAAAAAAAAAAGAGAAAGGATGAAGATATAAAAGTATAAGGGGGTATAAAACGGTATAGACAGATGAGATAAACCATAAAATATTAGAAAATTGAGTTCAGGGAATACTTCCACACCATCGATGAGAACGTAAATTGCTACAGCCACCATGGATAACTGTATGCACTTTTTTCCCATTAAAAGAAGCTGCAACTTTAAGTACATTTTATTATAAAACGTGTTTTATTTTCTGAAATTATGCATGTAATATCTCTAGGGAGAAAAAAGTAAATTTTAAATAATAAGAGTATGAAGTATCAAATTAATGTTACTTAAAATATTCATGTTTAAATATAAACTAGTATTTCCCATTGTGGCTCAGTGGGTTAAGAACCTGACGTAAGTATCCACGAGGATGCAGGTATGATCCCTGGCCTTGCTCAGTGGGTTAAGGATACAGCATTGCTGCAAGCCGTAATGTAGGTTGTAGATGAGGCTTGGACCTCACATTGCTGTAGCTGTGGTGCAAATGTGCAGCTGAAGCTCGGATTTTACCCCTAGCCCAGGCACTTCTATATTCCCTAAAAAAAAAGAAAAGAAAAAAAAAGGAAAACAAAAGACAACTACAACTAAGCAAAATTGGCAATTAAGAAGATGTGGGATATAAACACAATGGAATACTAGTCATCCATAAAAAAGAATAAGCAAATACCATTTGCAGCAACATGGATGGAACTAGAGACTCTCATACGAACTGAAGTCAGAAAGAGAAAGACAAATACCATATGATATCACTTATATTTGGAGTCTAATACACAGCACAAATGAACCTTTCCACAGAAAAGCAATTCATGGACTTGGAGAACAGACTTCTGGTTGCCAAGCGGGAGGGGGAGGGAATGGGATGGACTGGGAATTTGGGATTAATACATGCAAAGCCTTGCATATGGAGTGGATAAGCAATTAGATCCTGCTGTATAGCACAGGGAACTGTATCTAGAAACTTGTGATGAAGCATGATGGAAGACGTGAGAAAAAGAATATATATATATATGTGTGTGTATGACTAGGTCACTTTGCTGTGCAGTAGAAATTGACAGACACTGTAAATTACCTATAATGGAAACAATAAAATCTAAAATAAATAAATAAAATTTTTAAAAAACTAAAAAAAATAATTTTTTAGACGTAGAACTATATACCATATATTTTAATCTTGTTATTTTATACCATCTTATATACAATTTTATTTTATGCTTGCAGCCAGAGAAGAACTTTTTTTTTTTTTTTGCCATGTCCACTGCATGTGAAAGTTCCCAGGCCAGGGATCAAACCCATACCACAGCAGCAACCAGAGCTGATGCAGTGACAACACCAGATCCATACCAGATATGCTACAAGAAAACTCCCAGAGAACTTTTTTGGACTCTAACCTATTTTTCTTTTACTCCCAAAAGGATAACAATGATATTCATTCTTATATCTTTGAGAAACTGAAATCAATGTTTCACATTATTCCTGTTTTCCATTACAATGTCTATTCACCATGGGTAGTTACTGGGTACAATTATTAATATGCTTATGATAAAGCCACTAGCTGTTTTTACTGAAGACTTCAAGAATGACACTCTGAGAATTCAGTTACTTTTAATTTTTTTTCTTTTTTCTTTTTTTGGTCTTTCTGTCTTTTTAGGGCCACACCGGTGGCAATGGAGGTTCCCAGGCTAGGGGTCCAATCGGAGCTGTAGCCGCCAGCCTAGGCCATGGCCAGCAACGCGGGCTCGGAGCTGTGTCTGAGACCTACACCACAGCTCATGGCATGCCGGATTCTTAACTCACTGAGAGAGGCCAGGGATCCAACCTGAGTCCCCACGGATGCCAGTCAGGTTTGTTAACCACTGAGCCATAACAGGAACTCCAGGATTTAGTTACTTTTAAACATCAAATTTTTTAAATTTATCTAAACATTTTCCCCCAATAACTTGAGATGCAAAATGCTTTCTTTTTAATGTTAAATTATATTTAAACGTAACTAGAATAGTCACCCATTTTTTTTCCAGTGGGTAAATGTATCAGAGTGGAAACTTTCAATATGTACTTATCTTTATTTATTCTAATCAGTCTTTGCAAAAGAACAGTTATAGAAAGGAATAAGCAGATCATTCTCAGAGTGTTCCAAGAGAAAAACACCCTGTTCAACATTTCCCCATTATGTGACATTTTAAATGAAAACTGTTAACACTGTAACCATCCAATGAGGTAATTATATTTTTAAAATTCATTTGATCACAGTATTTAAAAATTTGTGCATATTTTGAAAATATAATTTGGGAGAAAACATGTATATTATGTAGAAAAATGTACCTTCTCTTTTTACCTTTGAATAAAATGAAATGGCCCAATCCTTAAGGAATTTACAAATGTGATGAACACATGCATTTAGCTCTGACAGTTTCATTCTCTTACAGAGCAGCAAAAGAACTGACTTTTTCAAATCAATAATCCTGCTGCATAAAGACTGTCCACTGTAACACCAGTTAGCAGGGGTGGTTATAAGAGCATAGGGCTTTTTTTCCACTTATACTATTTGGTTCTTCTTTGAATAAACTGAAGTAAGTAGCACTACAGTATCTGTCTGTCTTCTATATCAAACTGCCACTTAAAAATATTCCCAGGTGACACGTGTAATTTTGTTAAACAGTACTTTAAGTAATAACATAATCTAGAGATTGGCTTACCTAGGCCCTTGGGCATTCAGTTAATGTAAATTTTCAGTGGTGTTTCTAAAACGTATATAATGTGAGTCAAATAAATCCCCAGGGATTTTGCTAAACAAACGAGATAACCTCTACTTCTTCGTAATTCTTGGGATGGATGCAAAGGACGTAGCTGCTATTAATGAGCATCTTATATAGAAATAGCAAAGCTGAACATTTAGTGTTTGTGTTTCTTAGTAAATACACATTGCAGGCTTTTCTTAATTTTGAACATTCCCACAAGTTTATCAAGTTGTTTTTACTGCACTTATACTTCCATTAAAACAGGAAACCAAGAAATAATCTTCAAAAAATGCCAAACTATGATTCAGTGAAACAGAAGTTGTGTTAGTGTCCTCTAAATATGTATGCATATACAATTTGAAAGTTGATAATATTTACACAGTGGCTCCAGGATTTCTCTAAGAGACAAGCTCAGGGACAACAATTTGCTTAGAAAGGAAGTGAGGGCTGAAGACTCATCAGAACAAGTATACTACACTTTACGATGTTTTGAGACATGTTTTAAGAGAGAAGACTGATCATTTCCATCCAAAATAGCGTCCCTTTCAAAACGATGGTGGGAGAGAGCTCAGACAGGGCACTGGGCTCATGGGGCTGCACTGTGCAGGGAGGAGACCCAACTGTTTCACAGTCCTCCACAGGCCTTGGTGGGTCTCACCTGAGTTGGAACCCAGCCCCATAGAGCTGGCAAGTGCGCCCACTCACCCTTCCCTTCCCTTTGACAGGTCTGCGCATGGCTGGTGAATCAGCACCTGAACCAGAATCCGTTCACACTGGAAACTTTTAGGTGATACTTATTACTTACACCTCAAGGATGAAGCAGAAACTAAGGACAACAATAAACCCGGGTGGAGGAGGTGGAAGGGGAGGGAAGGGCATTTATACCTTGTCCCCGTCGCTATGGTGACCAAGAGGTTGTACTCCTCAGCACACAACTTTGTCCAGGTTAAACAGCCACAGGGGAGGCGCAGCAGGTCCATCCAGTGTGCGGGAGCCATGTGGCAGAAGTCCGCGCCTGCAACCCAGGGCCGGGGTGTTTAGACGCCTGGTCTGGCTTAGATGTAGACTGCAGGTGCAGATATGAACAATTTAGAAGAGAAACTTCTGGCAGTTTATGAAGACCTGAATATGGAAGGCAAGGCCTTCCCCAGTGTCCCACAAATACAGCGCTTCTTAGGAAATGCCCTCTCCGCCTTGGTAACTGGCGTGGGCTAGGCTGTGCGTGGTTTTCCTTGTGACTGGAGTGATGGTAAGAGAAGCAGGATTCAGTGCTTTTAATCAGCTTAAAATGCCTCCTTTCACGACTGTGGACAGCAAGATGCAGAAAGAAGTGCTCTTTAAACATGTGGCGGGAACATGATTTTGTGTTTGTGATTATCTGAAGAGCCCGGAATGATTCCTTCAGCATGGTGCAAACATTCCTAAGGGTGCGCACCTGTTGGGGGAGCGTGGATTCCTGTGAAAAGACGCTGCTGAACAAGGTGGGAGTGACCCAGGCCCATGACTTTTTTGGCGTTGGCGGGTCCAGAGTTTGTGAAGGTCAACAGAGACCTTGGCCCTGCCTGTTTGTAGACCCTCTTGAGGGAAGCCCGTGCCGGTCCCCAGCTGCATCCAGTACACTGAGGAGACTGCGTGGGCTTTTTGCCCCGCCACCAGCTCTGGCTTCTCCATGGTGGAAGAGGGCTGGGCTCTCCACCTGATTCAGATGACATGGGTGGAACTAGCTTCACCCACCAACCGCGTCAAGGCCCTGTAGTTCACAAGCCGAACCGACATTTTGACAGTGCTCTGCTGACGCCACTGAACCATCTTCATCCGCCTTCCACCGCTGAGGTGTTTTCGAAAAGCCCCTGAAGAGGCGAATGACCCAGGGCGACAGTTTTCGCTCTCGCTGTCTCTCAGAGATGACGCCGCCCCAGCAGCTCCGCGGTGTGGGCATCTGAGAATCTGTTGCGAAACCACGCGGGAAGTGCGGGAAGAACGCGAGATCTTCCATGGGTTTTCCCCTCCCACTCCTGGCGCAGGCGTGGTTCCACGCGCCGCAGCAAAGAGCGGGACCTTTTCAGAGGAAGACAGGCAGGTAGTTGCGTTTCATGAGTGGGACCAGGCTTGGGGTGGCTGGTCGAGGGAGCGCACGGAGGCTGTGGCGAACTCGCTGAGCGTGGCTCCCATGCTACCAGAGACCAGCCCCTCCTTACTGAGGAGCCGCTGTTGAGAGGCTGTGCGTAGTCTTGGGGAGTGCACAGCGAGGATCATTTCCTTCGACAAGTCACTTCCCAGACACAGGATGACCTGAGGAAGGTCACCAGCACCACCTCCTCCACGGGGAAGAAGTTCAGTGCGGCGCTGAACCTCCAGCCCGTCTCCTTCCCAAGGCAGCCGAGAGCCTCACTATTATCAGTGCCCTTCAGCCCGGGCCGCAAGAGGGTGATGGACCCCTAAGCTAAACCGGTGGCTGAGACCTACAGGCGCACCGGAAAGATGCTCCAGGGCCACCTGGACCCACGGCAGGTGCTGGCGAACACCCACTGGAAGAGGAAGTGATAAACTGGAAGGATGTTGAAGCCCTCATTACCCACCTCCTCACAGGCCTAGGAAAGCGGTACCTCAGAGGTGGAGCAGTGCGGAAAGGGAGAAGCAACGTGTTGAGGAGGAGACTCAGGAGCTAGAGTTGTCCTGGCCCACGTTGTTGGATCTCCCTGATGGTGCCGGTTGGGATGCGGTGTTTCCACCAGATCCAGTAAGTGAACTTCTTACTTACTATCTCACAAATTTCTTGTCCTTTGAGACTGGTACTTTTTTTGAGCTCTGGCTGGTCTCTGCTGAAGGGCTTCTGAGATCTGTTAATTGACTTTTCCTGTCCATGGTTAATGAATATTTATGCAGAGAGGAAAAAAAAAATCAGGAGTTCCTATCGTGGCTCAGTGGAAACGAATCCGACTAGGAATGATGAAGTTGCGGGTTCGATCCCTGGCCTCGCTCAGTGGGTTAAGGATCTGGCGTTGCCTTGAGCTGTGGTATATAGGTCGCAGACTTGACACGGATCCCGCGTTGCTGTGGCTGTGGCGAACGCCGGCAGCTGTAGGTCTGATTAGACCCCTAGCCTCGGAACCTTCACATGCGGCCCTAAAGGAACGAAAGACAAAAGAAAAACCCAAAGACAAAAAATTCATCAATCTATCTCTACCATGTATTATGTAGCTAATAGATTCCTACTAAAAGTTCTGGTTTAGATATCAGTATCTTTCATAATAAACTCGCTAGAGTGGGTGCCCCTCCTGTTAATGAAAGCATGTGCTTCTTTTCACATCCCACTTTATATTGAAACAACTTGTTCTACTAATTCACCATTGGACTATGAGTTTCTGGAGGAGAAGTGACATGCATTTTAACCCCTTTAATAATCAGATTGAATCCAGTGAAGTTACACATAAGAAAATGGCTTTTATTCCCCCTCCTATAAACTAGTGCTTTAAAACATTTCTGTTAATCTCTTCCCAGCTTTTCATGGAATCTTTTGTTAAAATTTCAGTTGTGAGAACAGGTCTCATTTCAGAAACTGACTCTTTGGTATTAAAAAGTCCAATCCAGTTTAACTTAAATCTCATGTACAAAAGGCAAAACTTCTCCCCAGCTACCAATGTAGCTATGATCTCACTTAGCGTGGGGACTGGTAGTGGGAAAGCAACCATGGTCTCTTTCTCTTTTCTCTACTTCTCATCCTTTGCTTCTGGGTCTCATTTCCTCCTCCAGTGTATTTTGAGAGAGGATTGGAAAATATCTCTTGTGATTGGTTTTGTTATTGTCTGAACACTTTGTATCAGGCCCCAAATGCTAACTCTTTCATTGGTTAGTGAGTTTTTCTAAGGCTCCTGTGAATACCTGAATGTCATGTTTCCCTTCAATTTCCAACCTCCTGTTGGAAACACTTCATAAAGTTATATTGCTAGAATCCTTTTCCTCCAGCAAGGTATCCCCTTGTATAGGGTGCTGTCAGGATGGTTCTCCTTACCTACCCTGTGGACCCGGATGATACATAACACCAGATGCTCGGTTCATTATATTCTCCAAACTGAATAATCATGTCAAGTTTGAATTATCTCAGTATCTCTAGCCAGGAGCCCCACAGGTGGCCCAGTGAGTTTCTGCTGTTTAGAAACCTTCCAGCAGTGGAATGGGTAGCATGGAACCCTTCTGGAGCATTCGTCATTTGTATTGTGATTGTAGCCACAGGAATAAAGGAGAATATCACAGCACCTTGACTAAGCTGATTACTCACTGCTTCTGTGAATAATCTATTCAGGTTTTTTGTCTATTCATATGTTATGGACATGGGTGAATTGTGTTTGCTACTTCGTTAAGTCCAACTTGAATATAGCCAAAGCTCTGTTTATAATGTGAAGGGTCTTATTTCCTGTCATTTTCAGTTTTGAGGCATCAAATCCCCAGGCATCAGAAAATGTCCCAGTTAAAGCCAGAGAGTCAGCATGGCAAAATGGTTAAGATTATAAACTCGTGCGCCACACCCTCTAGGGTCAAAGTTCACCATCATTTCAGTTTGCAGCCAAATCATAACACTCCAAGAATTTCAAGATTGCACATTAATAAGTGTGAGCCAAATAGAGTAAGTTTTTTTTTTTCCCCCCAAGATGGGTAAATCCAAAATGAAATGCAAAAGCATGTTCAGGCATACACATGCAGTTGGTTCGTGGATATTATGAGGCATAGAAGTTAATGAAGAGATTGATATTTTCATTGTCTTCACCAGGAAGGGGCCATCACTTGCTAAAATCATATTTTTCATTGCAGACATGTTTGTAATTCAAGCCCAACAAATTGCTCACTCCTGAAGTTTGTTCTGAGAAGGCTGGTGTTTGTTCTCATTAGTAAGAGCTCATACCATTCTGATTGTTTCATATTATCTCCTTATTTTAAAGGAATGTGTATCAGATATTCGGTCAGATTTATTTTATTAAAAATGGGAAATAACACAGCTATCTGAAAATAAGAAATCTACCTCTTTATTTTAAAATCCTGTCTTGAACAGTTACCAAAGATTTTAATTTATCCCATGGAAATCCACTATAGAAAATTTTCTTTTTAATGTCCTAGAAAGTTGAGTTTAATACTTATGTATTTAATCAAATGTGAATATATACATGTTTCCCAGTTTATTAAGGCTTTATGAAGTAGTGTTTCAGAAAGTAGTAAATTATATATGCATGTATATATTTCTATGTAATTTAATTGCAATTTAAAATTGACTTAGAAATTAGAACATATCAGAATGTTTTTTCTTTGTTATAGGTATTAGTAACAAAACCTGAGTTATAAACAGATTTTTAAAATAAAACTTAAAATGAGAATAGTGATGTATAAACTATATTTAATTGGTTTCTTCTTTAAAATATAATTAACATTCCATAGATAACACAAGTAATACCATCCAAAGTAGTTGCTTAAACAAACATTGTAATTCAGAACCATGGGGCATTCAGTTCATACGGCAGTTGCCATTCAAAAAAATTTTTAAATGTTCACAGTTCTCTTTTAGTTGCATTTTGATCTATTTTCAGGTCTGCTAAAATTAAGTACTTTGTCTTATCATCATACAACATTTATGTTAAAGTAACCGACATTTTATATAGTTTTATTAAAATCCTACATGCTTTTTTCTTTGATACTCTTTTGTAGTATAAGACTAAGAAAAAATGGTATACACAACTGTTTTCTAAAACAAGGAACTAAATTCTCTTACTGTAGACCTAAAATCAAGTTTAACTATTAAAGAAAGAATATTTAATAACCAATCCACATCAGAAATATATGTTTTATTTAGTGATTAGCGTCCAAAGTAGAACTGAATAGAACACAACTCATATATCTCTGTGAGGAGTGTGACAGTTATGCCACCTAAAAAAACTATTCATATATTTGAAACCAAAAAATGTAATTAAACATCATCACCCTTTACTAACATATCTAAATTTATACAGTTCTAAAAGGAAGTATTTTATAAGTAGATAACCAACTTCTATTTGACGCCATCCACATCTAGGAAATTACTCTTTCCTGATCCATGGTACCATTTCTAACTTTTTAGTACACACTTTTTTTTTTAGATTACCGTGATCAAAATTTTTTAAAAGTTTTTTCATGTGAATATACTACTACACTTTTAAATCTTTTTAAATGGGAGTTCATATAAAGAATGTTTTTTTTACATCTGCTGTAATGTATTATTTAATAGAGTTAGAGTGTGTGACAATTTTTATATCACTGGGGAAAATATGATATAACCCCCTAATATTCTTGTTTCTAATATCTAACATGAGACTGCACAAATATTGCCAAAAACTTCGTGTAAATTGTTGAAAGAATCTGAAATATAAAGCCATCATATCCTGGTAGAAAAGTATAAGGGAGCTAGGAATAGGGGTCAGGGAAAAGAATGAACAAGACCTCTTCATGGATATTCGTAATTATCTGAGAGAACTTTTTCTGTACAAAGTTAATGATGCTAAAAACAAAGTGCATCATTTTGTAACGTTTGAAAACAAAATTGAAAGAACAGCATAGTTATCAAAAAAAAATACCATTCTATAGTTGTCTAGACGGGAAATTGCAAAATCAAGAAGTAAAATATTGGCCCTTCATCAATAATAAATCCTAGTGGCAGTTTACAAATTATATCTTTAGGAGTTTGAGATTGTACAAATGTGTTTGGGCAAAGAATTGATGTCAAACACTTTATTGATCAATTGAGATATCTGCTAAAGAATAAAAGGATCACAAGTAAATCTATTACCACTACTGAAAAACTTTATATCCTCAAAGCAGCTAATTGAATTGAATGCAATTAGCTATTTTAGGAATGATGGTATTAAACAAACATCACTCCAAGTCACTTTTGTAGAAGGTAAAAATAGGACTGTGACTCCTTATTCTTCCCTTTCAAAAAAAAAAAGTCATTTGCTGCCTCAGATAAGCTCAATTATTTTGTAACTGCAGTGCAGTGAAAAAGATTCATGTCTAGGAGGCCTGGATTTCAGACTTAGATCTTCAGTTACTATCTGTTGCTTTGGACAAGACCCTTAAACTCCCTGAGTCACTATTTTTCTGTCTTTAAAATGATTGTTAAGTAATATAATGTTTATGAAATCTCTCGTGAATGCTATGCTTGATCTAAGTATAAGAGATTGGTTTTATTTTACATTATGTTCATTATGGTGGAAGTTGCAGTGGACACACATGGATAGGTGCCTTAGATCCTTGTTACTCAAATGTGATCACAAACCAGCAGCATCAGCATCCTCTGAAAGCTTGTTGGAAATGCAGAATCTCACGTCCCACCCCAGAATATCCATTTTAACAAGATCTTTCTGTACTTTGTGTGCACATTAATGTTTGAGAAGCAGTGTTCATTGTATTATTGTCAAGGCTACTTCTTTAATCTAATTTATTAATTTAATTAATTAAAATAATTGTCAAGGCCAGTCTTTAATCTTTTAAGATAGCATTTCATGTCTCTCCTTAAAACACCTTTAGAACAAATTGCTTTAGTATAGGCATCCTTTTATACAACCGTAATCAATCCCTCTGATATTTATATTGCTTAATTGGTACCATCTGCATGACTTTTTCTCAGTAGAGTTAGTTATACCAGTTCCTAAGCAATAAATCATAGTAAGAGTTAAATCCATAATGAGAAGAGTACAGAAAAACAAGCACAGTGCAGAATGAGGCAACATATATGTTGCAATGAAAAGTTTACACTTTTCCAAATAAGATGTATAGAAAATGAAGATCTTGAGAACAGAAGTATAAAATGATAGTTATTTAAATTGTCTAGCATTTGTCATAATTGTAGTAATAATTAAACTTCCAGATTGGTATATTTTTAAAGCTAACTTTAAAATTATTATTTTATATTTGGATGAAAAATGTTTTTAGTTTCTAAAAGAAAAATGACAAAATTCTCACATCTTTTAATGAGTTTGACCAGTCATTTTTCTTACTTAGAAGTTGGTTTGACTGGAGGATAAGAAGTTGTTACTGGAGTTCCTGTCGCGGCTCAGGGGTTAACGAATCCGACTAGGAACCATGAGGTTGCATGTTCGATCCCTGGCCTTGCTCAGTGGTTTAAGGATTCGGCGTTGCCGTGAGCTGTGGTGTAGGCTGCAGACGCGGCTCGGATCCCGCGTTGCTGTGGTTGTGGTGTAGGCCGGGGACTACAGCTCCAATTAGACTGCTAGCCTGGGAACCTCCATATGCCACGAGTGCAGCCCTAGAAAAGGCAAAAAGACAAAAAAAAAGAAAAATTGTTACTTCTTTCACAAGGATTTACTGTGGCTCTAAACATACTGTGGTTCTTCCTATTCATTTCTCATTGTGAAGTGTTTCTTGTTCAACCTATGTATGTATGTATGTATGTATGTATGTATGTATACATGCATGCATGCCACTGGACTGACTCTTATATTACAAGGAAAACTCTATTTTGAAGTAAGATATAAATCATTGTAATAGACTAGATAATAAAAGCTCTGAACTTCTTTCTTCCTCATTTCACCCTCCCACTTTACCTCCCTTTTTACTATTCCTTGCTTTCATTATTTTTAAAGGCTAAAACAAATATGACCTGTCCTTGAAGGAATCAGAACTAGTGACCAAATTATAGAAGAGAGTTTATCCATGGACCTTTGAGATATGCACTCTACTCCTTTGATAAAAAACGCAGGTCTTCCTTAACAAAATGAATCCTCAAATCAAAAAAATAGATTGTTGGCAAATAAATTATATGGAAAAAATTTAGAGTAAGGTTAAAAGGATACCACTAATTCCAAGAAGTAAATTATCAAATTATTTTTCATATGGTAATTAATTCTGGTATTATCCTGGATCAGAGGAAAATAATAGGAGGAAATTAAAATATGCTTTTGGTTCTACTTGCACAACATTTATCTCATCCTCAACCAAATTTGCTCCTACATTTGCTAATAAGAGGATTTCATTGCATGTTACTGTTTCTTCATGACAGTACAAACCATTGCAACTCATAGTATTTCTTTCCTTGACATTTCTCACAAAGAAATTACTAGGAAATTAGACTCCAATGTGAAAAAAATACTTTTCTGATTTCTGTTGACACTACAAATTGAAATCACAAATACAGGTGACTTCACAGATTGTTAGACTCTTCAAAATAAAAAAAAGGTTTATACATACTAATAATGAAATCTAATCTCTCACTACATGGGCTTGCTTTCTGTTCTATCTGGTCTTACAGAGGGCTTCAAATGAAAATTCTGCTTAGGATGGGAATTGTAAAATGTAATTTTAATATATTTTTGTTATGATAAGTATATCCTGGCTTTTAAAAAATGTACTTCAGAATTTAACATGATGTCTAAGAAAGGAAATAGATCAAAGTTTAAATAAAGAGTAGATGAGCACTCTTCTCAGTTTTCAAAGTCACTGAAATAGCAGTAGCTTTTTAAAAAGATGAAAATCAGATCATGTTCCTAAATATAAATATGACAATAAATTGTCAACAAGGTCCATGATTCATCACATTTAAGTACATAAATTAACTTGAGAGTTTGTAAAGTCCAAAATTAGTGATTTAACAAATTAAAGTAAAAAATCAATTTAAAGGAGTTCCCTTCGTGGCTCAGTGGTTAACGAATCTGACTACGAACCATGAGGTTGCGGGTTCGAGCCCTGGCCTTGCTCAGTGGGTTAAGGATCCGGCGTTGCCATGAGCTGTGGTGAAGGTTAGAGACGCGGCTCGGATCCCGCGTTGCTGTGGCTGTGGCGAAGGCCGGCGGCTATAGCTCCTGTTAGACCCCTAGCCTGGGAACCTCCATATGCCACGGGTGCAGCTCTACATAAAAAGGAAAAAAGACAAAAGAAATCAATTTAAGAATACAAAAGCAGTTTCTATCTTTTCAGGACTTGAATTCTCACATAGTTTAATAAATATTTGCTATAGTTTTGATGAATCAATTAAAGAATGAATGAATAAAGAAAATCAAACAAATTTCAGCTAAATGGGAAACTATGTAAATCTCTTTTATACTTTGCATTTTTTAAGTATGAAATTGGAAACTCTTTCATAGCCAGCATTAATAATCTGTAAAGTGGGTATTTCCATATTTAGAAAAAATAAATATTATATTTTCCTTTATAAAAACCACGGCAGCTCATCTAAATAAGGTGCTGAACAACTACAGCTTTCCTTACCCTAGAGTATGTAGCCACAGAGCCATAGAAATTAATAGGGAGTGAACACTGGAGTACATGTGTCTTTTTGAGTCATGGTTTCTTCTGGATAGATGCCCAGGAGTGGGATTGCTGGATCAAATGGTAATTGTATTTTGAGTTTTCTGAAGAATCTCCATACTGTTTTCCACATTGGTTGCACCAATTTGCATTCCCACCAGCAGTGTAATAGGGATCCTTTTTCTCTACACCCTCTCCAGACTTATTGTTTGTAGACTTTTTGATGATGGCCATTCTGGCCGGTGCAGCACTCTATGCAATAGCCAGGTCATGGAAATAACCTAAATGCCCATCGACAGAGGAATGGATAGGGAAGATATGGTACATACACACAATGGAATGTTACTCAGCCGTTAAAAGGAAGGAAATAACAACATTTATAGCAACATGGATGGACCTAGAAATTATCATGTGAAGTGAAACCAGTGAGACAATTAGACAGTGACACCCAATGCTACCGCTTACATGTGGAAACTAAAAAGACAAAATGAAATTCTTTGCAGAACAGACAATGACTCACAGACTTTTGAAAACCTCTGGTTTTTCAAATAAGACAATGTGGGGGGTGGGGGATGCAGTGAGGGTTTTGGATGCAAATCCTATCAAATTGACTTGTAATGATTTTTTGTACACCTGTAATTGAAATAAAATTCATTAAGTTAAAAAAAAAGAAATTAATAGGGAGTTTTGCTTTTTTGGGTGTTTATTTCTCAGAGAAATTTTAGAAAGTAGAGTTCATAATATATTATCACTTAAGAATCTCTTATCTCTTGGAGTTCCCTTTGTGGTGCAGTGGAAATGAATCCTACTAGGAACCATGAGATTGCAATTTCAATCCCTGGCCTCGCTCTGTGGGTTAACGATCTGGTGTTGCTCTGAGCTGTGGTGCAGTTTGCAGACACGGCTCAGATCTGGCATTGTTGTGGCTGTGGTGTAGGTCGGCAGCTGTAGCTCTAATTAGACCCCTAGCCTGGGAACCTCCATATGTCGCGGGTGTGGCCCTAAGAAGCAAAAAAAAAGGAAAAAAATATCTTATCCAAATTAAGAGAAAAATTGTGTTTTTATGTTCTGTGGCACCAAATAAAAGCACACAGAATTCTGCAATTTTGATTTGTTGGCAATACCCAAACCTTTGCCTTTGGGAGTTCATCTATGATTTGTTTCACAGGTTAATCTATGAGATTTTATTCTGTATATTTAAATATGTTATATTTTTATGCCGGAAATTTTTATGAAGCGTGAATAAATTTTTCTTACACATGTATTTGTCATAGCTCTTCAGTATAATATATTAATCGTCTACTTAGATGACTTAATACCAGTTACAAAAGCATTAATGAGCTTGACCTCTCACATTTTGTGATCCTAAGTTTTAATTGAAACTTCACCTGCACAGTTGTTCTTTGATGGATTTGAATTCTAGCTTTACTGTGTTAATTCATACTATTAATATAGTAAAGTCTAGAAATTTGCCTTCATAGGAATGTGGTTTTTTCCGGGACAAAATTTTTCTATGCTATCAAGTCTTACTGTATACATCATTTTTCCTGAAACATAAAATACATTACTAAAAATTCATAGTACAAATAATAAATTAAATTATAAAAAATCTTAATTGCCTAGAAATAAAACTATACATCCCTAAAGGCCTAATTTAATATGAAGGCTCTTAACTTTGGAGAGACAACCCAATTTTTAGATATTCTTCTACAGTTTGTTAATATTTATGGTACTCCTGTGAAGTCCATGTAATAGAAGTAGCTTTTTAAGAAACAAAGAAAAATACAATGCTTGCCTTCAGGGTGCTTGTAATTTAGCAGAAACTAGATGATGAAAGAAACCGTGAAAATGAATAAAATCATCGAGAGATAAAAATTTTGATTCATAATAAAGAAATTTGGAAAAGAAATTAGAAATAAACTTTTTAGGGCTATCTCAAGTATCCTAGAGTTTTTCAAAAGTTTCTGTAATATTTAGAGGATATTACCTCTTTTCCATCTATATATTGCAGATAAAAATACATCTATTTTCTTCAAAATGTCATGGCAAAAAATAATTCCTGCCACTCATATAGACTTTTTTAAATGAACTCTCATGTTGCTGGGCATACAGACTTTGTAAGTAGGTGCCTCTGTAAAACCTGGTTACCTCAACAGACATTGTTAGAGGCCATTCACCCTTAAGCAGCCCTTCTCAGTGTGATTTGAAATATGGGTCTAGATATATGCCCAGCAGTGGAATTGCTGGATCATATGGTTGCTCTATTTTTAGTTTCCTGAGGTACCTCCATACTGTTTTCCTTAGTGGTTGTACCAATTTACATTCCCACCAACAGTGGAGGAAGGTACCTTTTTCTCCACACCCTCTTCTCCAGCATTTATTTGTTGACTTGCTAATCGTGACCTTTCTGACTGGTGTGAGGTACCTCATAGTAGTTTTGATTTGCATTTCTCTAATAATTAGTGATACTAAGCATTTTTTCATATGCCTGTTGGCCATCCTTATGTCTTTGGAAAGATGTCTATTTAGTTTTTCTGCCCATTTTTCAGTTGAGTTGTTTTGTTGTTGAGTTGCATGAGTTGTTTGTATATTTTTGAGATTAGGCACTTGTCTGTTGCATCGTTGGCAAAGATTTTCTTCCATTCTGTGGGTTGTCTTTTCATTTTTTTAATGGTTTCCTTTGCTATGCAAAAGCTTTTGAGTTTGATTTTTTTAAACTATGTTTTCCTCTAGGAGTTTTATAGTGTCTGGTCTTATATTTAGGTTTAATCCATTTTGAGTTTATTTTTGTATATGGTGTTAGATAGTATTCCACTTTCATTCTTTTACATGTAGCTTTCCAGTTTTCCCAGCACCATTTATTGAAAAGGTTGTCTTTCTTCCTGTGTATATTTTGTCCTCCTTTGTCATAGATTAGTTGCCCATAGGTACTTGGGTTTGTATCTGGGCTTTCTATCCTGTTCCTTTGGTCTATATTTCTGTTTTTGTGCCAGTACCATATTGTTTTGATAACTGTAGCTTTGTAGTATTGTCTAAAGTCAGGAAGCTTGGTTCTTGCATTTTCATTTTTTTCTTTTTCAATATTGCTTTGGCTATTCAGGGTCTCTTGTGTTGCTGTACAAATTTTAAAATACTTTGTTGTATTTCTGTGAAAAATGTCTTTGGTAATTTGATAGGGATTGCATCGAATCTGTAGATTGCCTTGGGTAGTATAGTCATTTTGACAATATTGATTCTTCCAGTCCAAGGGCATGGTATGTCTCTCCATCTGTTTGTGTTGTCTTTGATTTCTTTCATCAATGTTTTATAGTGTTCAGAGTATAGGTCTTTATCTCTTAAGGTAGGATATCCCAAAACTTTCACTGAAAAAGATACATGCACCCCTATGTTCATAGCAGCACTATTCACAATAACCAAGTCATGGAAAAAAACTAAATGTCCATCGACAGATGAATAAATTAAGAAGATGTGTTACATATATACAATGGGATATTACTTAGCTATAAAAAAAAGATAATAATGCTATTTGCAGCAACATGGATGGATCTAGAGACTCTCATTCTAAGTGAGGTAATCCAGAAATAAAAAGACAAATACCATATGATATCACATATTTGTGAAATCTAAAATATGGAACGGATGATCCTATCTAAAAAAAAAACAAAAAGTGAAAAATTAAAACAGAAACAGATCATGTCAAAGAAGAGCAGGCTTGGGGTTCCTGGTGGGGGGGGGAAGTGGAGGGAGTGGGATGGATGGGCATTTTGGATGTTTTTTGGATGCAAACTGTGATAGTTAGAATGAATGGGCAGTGGAATCCTACAGTACATCACAGGGAAATATGTGTGACTGGGCCACTTTGTTGCACAACAGAATTTGATGAAGCATTATAAATCAGCTATACTTTAATAATAATGATAAAAATAAATAAAAAACAAAAAATAAAACAGGGCTAGTGGTTCTATAAATGCACAGATACATTTATAAAATGAGGTAATAAGACTCTTTCTGAAAATAGAAACAAAGCTTTCAGATATTAAGATATGTTAAACCAAAAGGAGAGGGGCAGGGATAACATTTATAGTAACAGATACCAGGTAGTTCTAGTAAGAAGGAACACTGAACAGATCTTTTTTAAGACCAAAACAGCACAAGAATAAACAAAATTGAAAAGCCTACAAATGGAATCTCTAGCTACTGATACCCAAAATTTTCAGAAGAGAGGACAATAATTGGAAAGGCAATTTTACTCTAGTTTAAAAGGCGTATATGAATTTGAGATCACTACAAATAATACATGAATATCATATATATGAATATATAATTTTGTGTATTTATGTATTTTTTCAATGAGGGAGGGGTACAGTTTTTAATTGGAAAATTTTACCCGGAGATTGCTTCTTTCTTTGTTCTGATTTTACTTTCCAGTATTTAAAGTATTTATTTCTGTTTATTTACTCTTTTCTCTCTCATTGGACTATAAAATTTTTGAGTATAGGAATTAAGTCATATTCATCTTTCCATCTTTTTCCTAAGTCAAAAGAATTCCCATTTCTGTCCTCATTTCCCAAACTGAAGAAAATAAAAAGGGCCAACTCTTAATAAGTTTAAAATGAAAACAGACTTTTAAAAGCAGAAATGTCTTATCTCATTTATTTAATTTTATTGTCTGCAACCTGGCAAGCATATGTTAAATATGAAAACTCATGTTACTAAGCAAAGACTGTTTGAATAAACAAACCTATTTAGTTAAACTTTATTTCACCTAAAGAATCTATTTTATGCCTCCAGAGGACCTAAAATACAGAACATAAAAATCTAGAATGTTATTGTTGATTTGCTGTTGAAAATCTCTTAATCTTGAATCTCAAAGCAAAAAAAAATTATTTTATCAATTCCTCTATTTTTCTACCATGAAACTCTACTGTAAATCTTAATTACCTAAAACAAAAATCAATTAACAGTATTTCAGCAGTAAATGTTTTATTCCTGTATCTAAATGTTTGATTCCTGTATCTAACATCCAGATATAATGGTAATTGTAAGGTGGTATGTTGATTTATATTACAGTTTTATGTATACAGATTAATATAATGTATACCTTTATTTACTTTTCACTGCATTCAAGATCTTGTGCTAATCTGGAGTATGAGTTTAGAAAAATAAGATATTGTTTTCTTCCTCAAAGGATTTTAGATCTAGAAAGGCACACAGACATAAAAACTTGTACTGAAAAACTAATTCCAGTAGGTCCTAAAATAAAAGCACTAATAAAAAAGCCTCAGGAGCTTCTAGAACTAGGAAAATAATATTGATTTAAAATTGCTTCCATCAGCATCAAAGTTTAAACAAAGTGAAAAATAAGCATCATTCTTCATATTTCTTCGCATTATAAATCCTCTCTGGACTTCCTTATAACATAAAATGAGTGAATATGTTTATATTTTCCCAATTAGTCTTGGCTCCTTAAATTTTTCCTGGAGCAGTTATTATTATGTTTGTAATATTACAGAGGCATGATGTCATAGTTAGATCATTTAATTGGGAATTTTTTTAAGTTGACTCCTTTCTCACTTATTATTTGAAGCCAACTGGACACTTTAACTGCCCATCTGGTACTATAATATTTTCAAATCTTGAAACTTGCTTTTAGCTTTTTTGTTTTTAGCCTGCTCTGCAATGTCAGACATCAAATTTTGTTCTCTAGCAAAAAAAAAAATAATCTACAAAATAACATTTCTTGCATTCTCTTGATTAGCTTAGTATTAGTTGTCTCACCTAAATTTTGGTGTTTTTAAGCTAGCGAGTTCTAGTGGTCAGTATACAAAATAATACCAGCCCTAAGTTATGCTACTCTACCTTATGTTTACTTAATTGTTACTAAATATGCATATGCAATCTTATCGTCTATGAATTCTGCCATGACTTTAAAAGCCATTTGGGGCTTTGTAAAAATAAAATATTTTGGCAACAGAGTTTGAATGTGTCCTTTTAAAAATTAAAGTTTGAATGTGTCCTTTTAAAAATTAATGTGTCCAGTTTGGGGAAGGGAGTGTAAAATGAGATGGAGAATGGAGAAAGAGAGAAAGAAAGAAAAAATATAGTTACCTAACTGGCAGACTGGGCAGATCTGTTTGCCTATAATATTCTTTAATCTCTCGTCCCATCTTTTGCCAGTTTGTATCATTATTGCTCGTCAAATTAAGTGTCTTGTCCCCTTCCTTACATAAAATATATTGTAAATAAAATACTTTAACCCAGTTTCAGGATCCAAATTCATAGGAAGATTCCTAGACTCATCTCTCTCTCTCTCTCTTTGAATTTTATTACATTTATAGTTGTAAATGATCATCACAACCTGGTTTTATAGCATTTCCATCCCAAACCCTCAGCCCATCCCCCCACCCCCAACTTGTCTCCTTTAGAAACCATAAGCTTTTCCAAATCTGTGAGTCAGTATCTGTTCTGCAAAGAAGTTCATTGTGTCCTTTTTTCAGATTCCACATGTAAGTGATATATGACATTGGCGTTTCACTGTCTAACTTCACTTAACATGATAATTTCTAGGTCCATCCATGTTGCTGTAAATGCCATTATTTCTTTCCTTTTAATGGCTAAGTAATATTTCATTGTGTATATGTACATTTTCTTTTTCCACTCCTCTATTGATGGGCAGTTAGTTTGTTTCCATGTCTTGGCTGTTGTATATAGTGCTGCAGTGAACATTGGAGTACATGTGTCTTTCAAGTCATGGTTTTCTCTGGATAGATGCCTAGGAGTGGAATTGCTGGATCAAATAGTAATTCTGGTTTTAGTTTTCTGAGGAATCTCCATGGACTGCGCCGATTTACACTCCCACTAACAGTGTAATAGGGTTCCCTTTTCTCCACACCTTCTCCAGCATTTATTGAATATAAACTTTTTAATGATGGTCATTCTGCCCAGTATAAGGTGGAACCTCATAGTAGTTTTGATTTGCATTTCTCTAATAATCAGTGATCATCTTTTCATGTGTTTTTTTGTCTATCTGTATGTCTTCTTTGGAGAACTGTCTCTATAGATCTTCAAAGCATTTTTTAATGGTTTTTTTTTTTTGGTATTGAGCTACAGAAGGTGTTTATAAATTTTGAATATTAATCCCTTGTTAGTCTCTTCATTTGCAAATATTTTCTCCCATTCTGTGAGTAGTCTTTTTGTTTTGTTTAGGGTTTCCATTGCTGTTAAGAAACTTTTAAGTTTAATTAAGTCCCATTTGTTTATTTCTGTTTTTATTGTCATTACTCTAGGTGGTAGATCTGAGAAGAAGTTGCTGAGGTTTATGTTGGAGAGTCTTTCACCTGTGTTTTCCTCTAAGAGTTTTATAGTATCCAGTCTTGTATTTAGGTCTTTAATCCATTTTTAGGTTTATTTTTGTGTATGACTTTAGGAAGTATTCTTTTACATGTAGCTGTCCAGTTTTCCCAGGACCACTTATTGAAGGGACTGTCTTTTCTCCATTGTATATTCTTGTCTCCTTTGTCATAGATTAGTTGACTGTAGGTGTGTGGGTTTAATTCTGAGCTCTCTGTCCTGTTCCATTGATCTGTATTTCTGTTTTTGTGCCAAGACTATACAGGTTTTTTTTTTTTTTTTGGTTTTTTTTTTTTTTTTGCCTTTTCTAGGACTGCACTTGTGGCATATGGAGGTTCCCATTCTAGGGGTCTAGTAGGAGCTATAGCTGACGGCCTACGCCACCCTAATTTCTCTTTCTGACCTTTTGTTAATATATAGAAATGCAGTTGATTTCTGTACATTAACAAACTGAAGAATAAAAACCATATGGTCCTCTCAATAAATGCAAAAAAAATGTTTTTGAAAAAAATCCAAAACCCATTTCTGATAAGATCCCTTCAAAAGTGGGCATAGAGGGAACCCACCTCAACATAATAAAGTCCATATATGACAAACCGAGAGCTTAAAAGAGGACTTAACTGGGCTCAGTTGCATATATTGTCCAGATGATTTCAACACCACATTACTATCTCAAGACTGTATCCTTGGGCAGCTTTTAACTGCAGGAAGTTGTAAGTAGGGTGCAATATTCCAAGGATGGAGAAGGGGGTGATGGGCCTATGATTGCTTGGAGTCAATGTAAAGACAGAGGCAAAGACTGGAGTGATACGGCTACAAATAAGGTAATGGTGGTTGCCACCAAAACCTGAAAGAGGCGAGAACAGATTCTCCACTAAAGCCTTTGGAAGGAGTGCCACCTGGCCAGTGTTTTGATTTCAGCTTAGTAACACGATTTTGGCCTTTTGATATCCAGAATTTTGCGAGGATAGATTTTGGTTGCTTTAAGCCACTCATTTTGTAGTAAATTGTTAGAGCAGCCATAGAAAACGCATACATACACTATATTCACCTGCCTCATTGATTTTGTACTTCACTACGTAATTTGCTTTGGCAGTGGTATAGAAATCACACATTTATAGGTGTCACATTTAAACAGAAACTTTAAATACGTGCTCTAAGCAGTTCATCTTGTTCATATCCTCCTTCAGTAACATATATCCAGTAAAGGCTATTCTTTAGCTTAGATTTGAAAAGAAGAAACACATAGACTCAAGCCCAGCAAAGCATTAGTCAAGCACAGTCAGGATCAACCATGTCAAGCCAAGCTTAGCCAAACCCAGCAGAACTGTAGCCAACCTGCAGTTCTTGCATAATATGAATATGAAATAAATGGTATCACAAACTGTTGATATTTTGTGGTTGTTTATGCTCAGCCACATAATGATAATGCACATAATGAGTTGATTAGTATTTTACCTTTTTTCTTTTGTAATTATTGTTCATTTTCTTTTAACTACAGAAAGATGTTTCTAATTCAATATTGTGTTGTCAAAGTTCTCTAGGGAGATGAATATTCAGAATTCTCAGGATAATAAGGTGCTTGAGTATCTTCCTTTTTATCACAACTGATGTCAACTATTTAAAATATTTCCTAATTACAGCATTGTTTCTATTATTCTGATATTTGGGAAAGTAATATCCTTTTAGAAATGCGGAAATTTCTTTCACAGTTACCAGCCTAATCAGACAGCTTAGTTCATGTTCAAAGATATCTTAAAGAAATTAGATGAAGCATATCTTCACTCCATAGCATTTACCTTTCTCCCTTCATTTTTTTTTTTTTTTTTTTTTTTTTTTGTCTTTTTGCCTTTATGTAGAGCTGCACCCGCGGCATATGGAGGTTCCCAGGCTAGGGGTCTAACAGGAGCTGTAGCCGCCGGCCTTCGCCACAGCCACAGCAACGTGGGATCCGAGCCACGTCTGCAACCTACACCACAGCTCACGGCAACGCTGGATCCGTAACCCACTGAGCAAGGCCAGGGATTGAACCCACAACCTCACGGTTCTTAGTCGGATTCGTTAACCACTGAGCCACGAGGGGAACTCTGTCTCCCTTCATTTTTTTTGTCCAGTCTCTATTTTCGTTCTTCAGATCCCTACACTCACCATTCTGCTTCTTCCTAATGTTTTATTTCCCATCAAAATTTGTTTTTCTATTCCTAAAGTTAATTACAAGTACACAATTCTCTTTTGATCCTTAAATTTCCATGGTAAAATCACATATCATTTGTTGATGAATATGCCTTGTGAAATATATGTAGGTGATTCTTATTTCATTGAATCATTTCCTACTCTTTAAATATGTATTTTGACGTATTTTAAAAGAGGAACTATGGCTAAGCGAGGGCACTTTCAAAAATTACTATCACAAGAGTTTATTGATTGCTTACAGATTGTTAACCAGGGAAGATCAGCTTTAGAAAACTGAACAAGGAATCAGGAGCGTCACATGGGGTTAAACAATTTACACAGCTGCAGCCAGCACTTATGCAAGAGCACCCAGCCAAAAGGAGAAACTGGTAACTGAAATTCAGCCAGACTGCCACTTACCAAGCCCTACAACTTTACCATGAGGTTACAGCTACACAGCGGGAGAAGGGGTTAAATATTCTATTTTGCACAAAACTTCCATGCAGTCACTAACATGTGCCTCTGTGGATTGCATTCACCTAGAAGAGATGCCAGAAAGCGTAATTAAGCAAGATTTTATAAGCCAAGTCAGACAGACTTTTCTCTGACTCCATAATGTGGAATGTACAAAACAAACAATGTTGAATTGGCTAGTTGACTGAGAATAGCTGATATCTGACATGTTCTTTATATTTCCTGCCAGGTGCAGGTGTTCTACATCCACAGATACAGAGCGATTTCAGTCAGAAGCCCATTGCTGAATTTTGCTTCAAATGGAGGCAGAAATAGTAATTCTAGAATAGTCTCTCAAGTCTCCTAGACATACCTGGTGAAGGCATAAATGACCCTGGGACACAGATCCCTAAAACACGTGAGATCATAAATTATTCCAGTGAGTATTGCTTATGGGTGGGGAAAATATGTGACCTTACCTTACAGAATCAATAACAGTTCATGTGTTTAGCCTTGTTATTCATTTCTTGTAATACACACAAGAAACTCAGTGTTGCTCAGGCAAAGAAGGGAGAAAATGTCTGGTTTTCCTTCTCTGCTGCCCACCACCACCATCATTGCTCTTCCTAGTCTTTTGTTAATAAAGCATTTTTCTCTTCTCAGAGATTTGTTTATTGTGTCTCTCTTTATTGACCACCTCAAGGACCATAGCAAAAATTCTCAAGGCTAAAGCCTTCAGAGATTACCCTGTCCCGGCCCCTCTCTAGCATCCTCAGGAGCCCATACACTTTCTTTATGGGTGGCTGAGTTAATGCATGACCATATCAATAGCCACCAGAGATAAGTTAGTATATCTTCCCTTTTGGAAAGTCAAATGACCTGGAAGGACATCTTCAAGGAATTATTCTTTCATGTAGCCACAAACACAAAACAGTTTACACCTAAGACAGGAAAGCCCGAAATTCAACACATGGAGTCAGGTGCGACAATTACATTTTTATTTTATTTTCTCATAAGAAAAAATCCAATAATAATCCTTACATCCATGATAATAATGATGATAGTATTATATCCCATTAAATAACAAAACTTCTAAAGAGTGGAAGAAAAAATACCATTTGAAATAGGTTTTCCAGATCAAATGTTTGTGGATGTGTGTGTGTTTCAGTTTGGAAAACATAGTGTGTCTGTAAGTGGGATTTTGCATTTTTAGAGAATCTGCCTAACAAGTAAGTCCAGTTTTATGATGCAGCTTTGCATAAGCTCCAAATTAAATGTAAAAGCAGGCATATTATAAAGCAGGCATAAAATACTAGGCATATTATTCAAAATTGTTAGCTTCTTGGAATTCCTTTGCTGAGCTATGACAATTTATCTAATAATTTCCAGTTTGATATTGTGGAAGCTTAAAGTGTATTCATAAGTTACCTAGAAATAATTGTTGAAGTGGTTGAAGTGAAGAAATTTCATACAGAGTACCTGTGTTAAATTCACTGGTATATGTGTTGAATTTATCACTAATTTTTGCTAAATTTAATAATGTGTTCAGTGAGTAAAACCAGTGACATAACCTTGAGTCAGGGAGGTAGCCAGACTGGGAGTAGCCAAGTTCTGAATATTAATAGATCCCTTGGGAGTTGATCATGAATACAAGTGATCAGGACAGGCTTCAAGGGCAGCCAGTTCGAGGCCTTAAATCCAGCAAGAAAAGTATGTTCTGTCAAAGAGATCCACATCCCAATGGCAGGCAGGGTCTTGGAGAAAGGGAACAAAGTAACAGGAGTGCCAGTTGGTAGAAGGCTTTAGCAGTTTCAGAAACCTAGGTAAAATGCTTTCACGACTAATTGAATAAAACAATAGTAATAATTTATCTTATTATGTGCATGACATTCTGATTAAAAACCAGTGAATTTGATGTGATTATTACCATTTTATAGATGAGGAAATCGAGGCTTAGACAAGTCAAGCAATTTGCTAATGCACACAAGTAGTCAGTAAATGGGCTTATACTTCTAATTTAATTTGACTCTGGAAAACAGTGGGTTGGAGACTCATGAGGACTGGGATAGCAGGCATGAACTCAACTGAGGGCTTGTGTGTAAAGGTATAGGGTGGGGACGTGGTTATCACATATAAAATACAAAGTGGAGGGAGAAATGTCGTAAATACCTACACCCTTTCTACTAAGCATTTTTTAATTTTCCATCTAAACAGTCTTATCAGTTCCTTTCTCCCTGATAGCAGGTTTCAGAAGCTCTGTTATATATAAAGTTGATATCTTTCCCCATTTGTACATTCACACCAGGTACAAATATGGATAAGACTGATTCTGCTCCTGCCTTTGCGGAGGTGATTTTCTGGCATGGTACCCCACACTAAGTGTGGGAAGAAATTTTTCTCAACTCTCTCCTCCTCTCCCCCTTTCTTCCAGCAGGCCCTGCTACTTTTAGACAAGCATATAGGCCCCTTCCATTTTAGAGTCTTACTGTTAGAAAAGCAGATGGAGTATCAGTCATGGCCAAGTTACACATACTGTGGAGTTCTTAACATCGGTATATTTTCGGAGTGTGTTTTTGTAAGGTAAGAGTGAGCATCTTACAGTCTGGTCTTATGGCAGCCACTCCTCAGTTCTTGGAGTGAAAAAGCAAATCAATGTATAGTTGAAGAGTTCAGCTTACAAGTAGCATGTTGACATCACTGAGAACCTATAGGCCAGAGTTAATGGAAATTAAATTTCCACAAGCCCTGTGTACCCTATAAAATGACCCTACACACATATTTTTACTCCAGTAGAAAGGGCCATCAGAAAGCCTGTCTTGATTCTGAGACATGGATCTGTGCCCTCATTTATTTTTCCAGCATGGAATGGACTGAGGTAGGACTGAACTAATGGTAGAATCAAGTGGCCCCAGATGTGAAGGTTAGAGGAAGTTAGACTGGTCATTATATTTATGATTCTAGAGGTTTCCATTATAAAATCTTAATTACTAAGGGCTTCCTTCCAATAAGAAAATGTGATTTGCTTATAGTAGTTTATGCCTTTAAATAAAATGTTTTATGGAAAGAACACTTAGTGAAGGTTTTAAGGTGATACCTGTCTTTAGGCCTTAGTAAAAGCATGAGTATAATGACAGTACAATTTTATCCTCTTCTCCTCAAGCTTTTCAAAGGAACATTTTGTTGTGCTCCTTTCCTTTGGACTAACTTATCTCTTCAGGTGTTAACTCCCATTTGAGCACTTTTATTTGTCATATTCCTATAGACCATAAGGTTATTTTCCTTTAAAAGTATCTTTATTTTGATACCATTCAGAATAAGCATTTTTAACCCAGAATGATGAAATGGGTGAATGTTATGAATAGCTTAAGAAAAGAGATTGTTCAAAATTTTATGTTTTTGTAGCATTGTGGATCTCAAACTCCCAAAACATTATTTTTTGATAGGGCTGAGAATTTTGCTTCTAAGTAACAAAGAAAATTGACATTTGTGTATGTTTATTTGTGCTACTTCATTTGTTACATTTGTAGATTAAAATTGGAATTTTCAGAACATCCTGGCATCATATAGTAAACAAGGGAAAAAGTGACAAGACAATTAAATGCCTTAACTTATTTTATTCACACACAAATTATTTAAGCCTCATAACTGCTGAGCTTCAGATAGGTTAAATGATTTATACATGCACTGATAGCAAACATCACAGCTGGAGTTTAAAGGCAGATCTTCTCAGGCTGTATCTATTATTTATGTCCGCACAAGCATTTTTAAAGCTACCTCCTTACAAGACCCCAGATACAAAGTAACCTTACATTATTGTGGTTGGGTGAAGTAGAAGGGTGTGGGAAGAGAACAGGTATCCCATGGAATAGAAGTACCAATTATGGAGTTTCCTGATGATGCAAAAGGTCACATGACTTATACTGTGAAGGCATTAGATGGGCATATGTTCTGTTTCACAGACCTGCCTAAGTTCTCCTCCTTGACTATTCTACTACTTCCAGAGGACAAGAAGTGCCGTAAGATACAAACTAGTCAAGAGCATAATCAAACATTATGTATATATAAAAAAATACAATGGCTTTTAAATGTATCAGATGGCACTCAACTATGCTCTTAATTAAGAAAGCACAGAGTATAGCAATAATGAAATATCATTGTTCACCTATCAGATCAGCAATGCTAAAAATTTTTAATGCAGTTTTTGTAATAAGAAAATTGTGATTTTACCTTAATACAGTATCTTGATACAGCATTAAAAAATGGGCAATATTTATGAAAACGTTAAGAGAATTTACTATTTAAATTCTAGTTCTGAGAATGTATCCCATAATATATGAATACATGAAAAATGACATAAATAGCAAAATATTTATAATAATAACAGATTATACATATTTCTATCAATACAGGACTGATTAGTTTATGGTTCATCTGTGCAATGAAATATCACACACTCACATACATATAAATAATTACACACATATATGTGCTCCTATCGATATATCTTGGGGATTGTTAAGTGAAAAAGAAAGCATTGTGAAAATTAGCTCTAGATGGATGGAATACTCTAGAAGCATATATAAGAATCGTTTAAAATATTATGCCAACAAAAAAGAGGAGACCAAAAGTCAGTAGTGATAGCTAGACATGTTTTCACTACATACTTTTTTCTCTTATTTTATTTTTTAAATGTTTACATATATTTTAATAAAACACAATAGCCAATTCAAAACATATTCAGAATAAACAATTGTTTGCTAATCATGGTAACCAGAATTCTAAAATGGTATCCAAGATTTCTGCCTCCTGGTGTACGTGCCCTACGTAATTCCCAACCCTTGAGAGTACAAGCAGGGCTTATTAATATAATGGATTTCACTACTGTAATTAGGTTACATTATATGGTAAAGGTGGTAAAGGTGAAGGGATTTTGTAAGTATAATTAAAGTCTCTTAACTGTTGACTTTTAGTTAAGCAAAAGAGAGATTTCCTGGGTGTCTGAACTAATCAAGAGTGTCCTTTAAAAGAGGGTTTAGAGGTCATAAAGATATTCTTGCTGGCCTTGAGAAAGTGAGCTGTATGTTGTGAGGGGTCCCTTGTGTCTGGAACTTAAGGGCAGCCTTTATCCGCTGAGGGCAGTTCCTGGCTGACATCTTGATTGCAACCTCCTGAGACTCTGAGCAGAGGACTGAGTTAAGCTATGCTGAATTCTAGGCCCATAGAAACTAAGAAAATACATTTGTGTTGTCTTGAGTCAATAAATATCTAGTAATTTTTATGAAATTATAAAAAAAAATACAGTTGAGTACTTCCTGTGCACCAAGCACAACATGGTCAAGAAATTTTTCTGTTATTGCCAAGTAAAGAGAATTGAATTCCATAAATTCTCATAATACAGTACCCATGTCTAGGGAATATAGTGACTGCCACAGTATCTGCTGAAATAGAAAGTGAGCAGTGGGAAAACAGCCTCACCCTGCATATTTCAGTACAGCTTGGTGAATTTATTCTCTCAGAGAATATCTGTATTTATGTTGTCTGCTTATCTATTACTGCAGAGAGAATACCTGCTTTTGAAAGAAGACTGTCTTGATAGAGAGGCAGCAAAAAGGACAGGTGCCAGTCTTACTTTAACAACAGTCATAGCTTGGGAAAATAAGTAAGGATTAGAGTAAGTGATAGCCAAGTAAAATGATATAAGAATGAAGCAACAGAATCATAGTTCTGAAACTTATGTCTCCATAACCTGATACACTCTCAAAAGTATAGTTTCTTCAGCTTCAACCAATCCTGGTCAACGTGATTAAGAAGATCTAGGATGAGGCACAAGAACTAACATTTTAATAAAACTGTCAGGTAATTTTGATGCAGGGGGTCTAGGGCCACAATTTTTAAGCTCTCTATAAGAACTGTGGATCTCATCCACTGGTAGAAGTCTATCAATAGATCATGTACCCAGATAGAATGAAATAGAAGGAGAACTGACCTGGGAAGATGATGTAAGCCTAAGGTGCTTTGGAAAATGAGGTATAACCAAGTCCAAGCTCATACTGCTTGCTGCAGAATAGGACAATAAATTGAGAGTTATCGAGGCATCGAAATAGCAACTTTATTCAAAAAGCCAGTGGACAGAGATGTTGGACTAGTGTCCCAAAGAAACATCTTGCCTGGATTTGGATGCTAGTTTCTTTTATAGAAAAAGGGGAGAGAATGGGAAAGTCCAAAGGGTGATAAATTGTTTCAAATATTTTCTGGTTCCTGCTGGTTCCAAGGGGATGTGTTAATTTCTTTCCTGTAGCCATTCACATGTGCACCTGGTTAGCATGTTTCCTGCAAGCCAAACAAGGGTACTTGAGCTTAATACTCAGGCATGGGAAGCAAAATTTTCAGGGTAGATAGACCATTAAGTGTACCTTAAGCTATAAGCAACATCCCTTTAGTGATGTAGCAAAATGATTAACTTGTAGCAGAAGCATTAAAATACAAGGGTTAAAGTGAAAGAAATAGATCTTCTGTAGAGTCGGATTTGTTCTCCCCTGCTATAGAGGCTCTATGGAGTTCAGTCCTTTGGGAAAATTAATTTGCTTCTCTGTAAGGAAACCTTACCTGGAAGATATATATATAAAGATCCTGCTGTCCCCTACCTTTAAAGGTATTGTAAAGAACAAAGTTTAATTATGTATATGAATCACTTTGAAGGGCAAGTATATTTTTAACCAATGTAAGATGTTATAATAATATTTCAAAATCATATAGTATCAAAACTCTTAAAATGTGATTTTTTCCCCCTGTGGCTTTGGTGTTTTATGATCAGATAACACTTATTTACACATAGAAACATCACTTAACTTCATCAAGAATAATTTCCTTATAACTTACATGAAGCTCAGTCCAGAACCTATATAAGCCTAAATTAAATTGATTAATTAGTTATTAATTTTCTCATGCTTTCATCTGTTCATATGCACATGGCATGGCTAGAACATAATATCTGCTCAGCACACAGAGAAGTGTCTTGGATTTTTCAGCAAAGCATTACAGTGTTATACCATAAGTATGTGTAGAAACTCTTATGTATAAACTTTAATGACACATAAGGGAAGGTGAATTCTAAGAGGATAGGAGTTAAAGGAAGACTTCACAGAGGCAGTGAATATTAGCCAAGGGAAGTATTAGCAGAGACATGGGTCTTATTAGCTTTTAGAATTTACATTAGGATGCTTTTGATGGAAAAGAACAGAAGACCCCCCTATAAAAGTAGCTTAAATACTGTGATCATTTTCATCTCATAACAAGATTGGAAGTAGTTCAGGATTAATTCATTCACTTGAGGACATAAAGAACAAAGTTTCTTTTCCCTTTTTGCTCTGCCATTCTCAGGTTTTATCTTTTCCCTAAAAGTATTTAGAGTTATCACACCCTCTCAAAACATGAATCAAAAAGAGAAACATAGGGAAACTTCATTGGAAGCCTTCAAAATACTGTCTGTATGGCTCAGAGGCTGAAAGTGACCACTGGCAAGAGGAGACAGGAGAAGAAACACCATGATGGGTTCAGGCTAATCATGATTCATCCCTGGAATCTGTGGAGGAGTCTGGTGGCCCCAGCTCCATTTCATATGTTAAAACTATATAGAGGAAGCAAAAAATTCAGTTGTTTGAATTTGGTTTTACAATGGAAAAGGGGATGTGAATGACTGTGGAAGGCAAATGGAAATTCCAGGCAATGTGTTATTGAATGAAACCAATAAGCAAGCATGTACATTTGGGAAACTGTAATTAATTCTACATAATTGAGTCATAGAGATAAGACGAGCTTGAAAGGGTATGGAAAATAGAGGCTTACGTTTAACCTACAGAGAACAGAGAGCTAGGAAACCTGGTGAAACTGATTTTTGGAAGCAAGCTGATCAACAGGAGAACGTTATATATAAAGTTCAGGTGAAGGATTATTTCCTAAAGTCCAATTCCAGAGATACTTAAAATATAAAATTAATAGGATTACTTAGCAATTATGAGAGGGGTAACACCAATCTCAAGTACTATTCAGTTCTTTTTATTTTATATGCTTGTACATTAAAAATGTACAATAAATGGTAAAAAAATAAAGTTCTCCCATGTAGAACTGACAAAATACTGATTTAATTAAGTGAAATAGTTTCAAAGACGGTAATGAGTAAATACACTTAGTATTTGTCATATAAATGTCACACATTACTATAATTTACCACAGATTGATATAGCCTTAAAATATTCACCTGAAACCATCAGTTGACTCTTTGTTGAGCATCCTGACTTTAATGTCTTAGGCCATAAATATTTTGATTTTCACCCCCCAAAAAATCTAGGCCATTTCATAAAATAGGCAACTTAATACACGATGGTTAAAATTTTGGACATTATTTTTTTCAAGGTTGATTTGCATATAACATTTTTCCAGATGTCACTATAAAAATCAAATCCTGTTTTCTTTGTGATTGGTTGCCTTTACATTTTGACAGAAATTATTTTATGTTGAAGAGCATTTATGTGTTGTCCATTAGGAGACCTATCAGATCTTAAGGGAGCCTGGTCCCTCGTGCAGGAATAGCCTCACACTTGGAACTCAGCTGGCACTGGCAGGAATGAGACTGTAATCTATGTCTTTGTTACAGTGCTTTCACTTTGTGAGGTTAAGTGATCTGTCCGAGTATCAAACTCATGACCTTTGTCTCACTGGCAGCAAACTCCAACCAACTAGCCTAGCAGCTGAGAATATTGTGGAAGAATACCCCTATAAATGTCTGCTTTAGCTAAATCCATCAGGAAGTACACTGTGGCCTCCGGAGCTGGACATACTCCTTTTGAGAGAAGGATGTCATTTAAGTCACAAGAACTGTTTTTGTGAAAATCTGCCTTTCTAAATCTCTGAAATAAAAATCCTTCCTACAATCAAGCAAGTCAATGAAACAAGCTTGCAAGTGGACATCCAGTCACTTATCAGGGCAATTATGTAAAGATGACTTCTTTAAAGGTTTTTTGGCTTATAGCAGTGCTATGGCCCTTTTTGCTCCTCTTGAGATTTAAAGGGGAGAATTTCCTTTTCATTCATTATTTACTGTATTTTCTAAAAAATTTAGTTACTATGTAAACATAGCAACTACTTAGGTTGCTTGTTACTTCATTAACAAGCTCTATGGTTTTTTTCAGTCTTCTCTCCACTCTCTACATAAAGTAGCACGTCGATGAAACAGTTCTATCTCTGAGCTTTGTTTCTCCATCTATAACTGAGGAAACTATTTCTTACTTCAAGATCTCATCAGTATGCAAGGAAGACAAAAAGAGTGTTTTTTACAAAATAATAATTACATAAAATGTGTCAGATGACTTGGCACATGTTAAGAAGCACGAACTCTATTTGTGTGCACTTTCTACACAGGAAAAAAATTTAAAGCTTGTTAAACCTATCCATATTACCAAGGATAATTATGTGATTGTTTAATCTTTAAATAGGCCTACATCTATGTTCACCAATGGTACTGGCCTAGTATTTTTCTTTTTTGTGATATCTTGTGTAATTTTCGTATCAGGTGGTCTCATGGAATGAGTTTAAATGTGTTCCTTCCTCTATAATTTCTTGGAATTAGTTCCAGAAGGATGGGTGTTAACTCTTCTTTAAAATCTCTGAAATAAAATATTTAAATATTTGGAAGAATTTACCTGTGAAGCCATGTGGTCCTGGACTTCTATTTGTTGAGAGTTTTTAAATTATTGATGCAATTTCAGTACTGGTAGTTGGCCTATTCATATTTTCTATTTCCTTCTGGTTCAATACTGGTAATTGGCCTATTCATATTTCTATTTCCTTCTGGTTCTGTACCTTTCTAAAAATTTGTCCGTTTCTTCTAGGTTTTGCATTTTATTAGGAGGTAGTTGCTTCTTAGTTGGCTCTTATAATCCTTTGTGCTTATGTGGCATTAGTTATAAACTTCTTTTTTTCACTTCTTCTTTTTTTTATTTTTTTTGGCTTACCTATGACATATGGAAGTTCCCAAGCTAGGGACCAAACCTGTGCCACAGCAGCAACCCATAACGCTACACTGACAATGTTGGAACCTTAACCTGCTGTGTCACAAGGGAACTCCCTTTTTCATTTTTGATTTTACTGATTTGGGTCCCCTCCCTTTTTTTCCTTGATGAGTCTGACTAAAGATTTATCAGTTGTTTATCTCTTCAGAGAACCAGGTTTTTGATTCATAGATGTTTTCTCCTTTTTTTTAGTCTTTATTTCACTTTTTTCTTCTCTGATCGTTATGATTTCTTTCTTTCTACCAATTTTGGGTTTTGTTTGTTCTTCTTTGTCTAGTTGCTTTAAGTGTAAGATTAGATTATTTATTTGAGATTTTTTTTGTTTGTTTTCGCTGAGGTAAGCTTGTATCGCTATATACTTTCCTCTTAGAATTGCTTTTGCTGCCTCCCATAGGTTTTGGATCATTTGGGTTTTAGAGTTTTTTGTTTTTGTTTTTTATTTTGTCTCTAGGTATTTTTTGCTTTCCTCTTTCATTTCTTTAGTGATCCATTTGTTGTTTAGTAACATACTGTTTAGCCTCCATGTGTTTGTGATTTTTTCTGTTTTTTTCCTTGTTGATTTCTGCTCTCATAGTGTTGGGGTCAGAAAAAATGCTTGATATATTTCAGAACAATACAGGCCGGTATCACTGATGAACATAGAAGCAAAAATCCTCAATAATATACTCGCAAACCAAATCCAACAATACATTTAAAGAATTATACACCATTATCAAGTGTATCAAGGGATACAAGGATTTTTCAATATGCACATATCAGTGTGATATACCACATTATCACACTGAAGAATAAAAACTATATGATCATCTCAATAGACACAGAAAAAGCTTTTGATAAAAGTCAACATTTATGATAAAAACTCTTCCGAAATGGGCATAGAGGGAACATATCTCAACATAATAAAGGCCATATGTGACAAACCCACAACTATAAAGGAAAAAACATCTTATTTTGTGACAATAAGGACAAGTAGAAAAATCAGTTGATATTTGTATCAGTGCTATTTAGAGCAGTGCTGTCAAAAAGCTTTCTGTGATGATAGAAATGATCTATGTCCACATTGTCTGATATAGTAACCATTAGCACCCCATTGGCTATTATTACTTGAAAGGTGGTCAGTGTGACTAGGGAGTTTAATTTTTAATTTTATTTAATTTTAATTTAAATAGCCACATAGCACTAGTGGCTACCGTGTTAGACACGCACTATTCTAGAACTTAAAAATTACTTTCATACATTTTCTCAGAACAAACCTGCAGATATTATTTCCAGTTTACAAATGTTAAAACTAAAGATAAGGGTGGCAAAAGGGTTTAAGCAAAATCACACAGGCATAAATGGCAGAATTGGAACTGTAATTCTTTTGAAATACTCCTCACAGCTTTTCTGGCTATGCCATGGTCTGTGGTCTCCTCTCCTTTTCTATCATTTAGTTACACTTAGAGGGGGAAAGTACATTTAAAAATCAGCAAAAGTCTCTGTTTTTCCTTCCTGGATTTTTACTATATTATTAATTTCTTGACACCAAGAAATGTATTTCTGATATTTAACTTTCATGTATACATGTATTAGGGTTTATACAGGGGCAATTGTATCTCCTTGTAACAAGTATAAATACTAATTGTTTTCTGAGACTTGCAGTTGTGAAATGATATACGTAATCCTATAGTCATTGCATAACACCCACTAAAAAATCCATTCTTTGATTCAAAATTACTGTGAACATTTCTGCTTCTGTAAGTACCTGGTTTATGTGTGCAGACTCTTCTGAAGACTCTTATGTCTGAGGACTCTTCTAAGATACTTTTTCTTATTCTCTAACTCCTTGCTATATCTGTTTCAAAATCATCTCATTCTATTTTATATATATGTTATTTTCTCCTCTTTCAGATGGAATGATATTTTCTTGTGGGAAGAGAATTTTTTTTTTTTTTTTTTTGCACTTCCCTTCAAAGTCTTCTAAAGGGGTTCTGTTGTGGCTTAGTGAGTTAAGGAGCTGGCATTGTCACTGCAGCAGTTTGGGTGGCTTCTGTGGCACAGGTTCCATCGCTAGCCTAGGAACTTTTGTATGCTGTGGTTATGACCAAAAAAGAAAAAAAAAATGTCCCCTGACATAATGCATTGCACACATTTGGGGAAATAACCAATAGGTTCCCATAGTGAGTATTTTAGTGAAGGTATTCAGGATTAAAGGAAAATATTTATATGATTTCCTCGAAGTAGCAATATGAACATTTGAAAAGGCATTTTACAAGTACTCACCTTTTCAAACCATGCCTCCTTAATTATCTCAGTTATTTCTGTCCTTTTTACAGTGCTGTCTTAAGAAGGGATTGCTATACTTTGGATAAAAAAATATCCCTTGGCAGTTCTATCCTGCAACTTTAATTATTGTGATTTCTATAAGAATTTAAAAAACAAATTTTCCAGACTTCGTTTATTTTTTCATTAAAATTATACTCTTAATTTTCAGTTTTATCAACTCTGTGAAATGAATGTGGTTGCTGTAAACTACATAACACATTTTAATAGTAGTTGACAACATCAGACTTAATATTATTTAGAAGAAAAAAATTCAATAATTTGTCATCCCCAAACTTCAAATGTTTTAATGGCGCTTAGAATGAATCCTAAACTTCTGCACATGACTCCAAGCCTCATTTCATCAGAATATTACTAGTCTCTAGTGACATACTTCCTTATTTTAAGTTGAATCCTATGACTATTAGGTTGTTATTTATGCTTCCTGAAAGGCTTTCCTTTCAGGGCTTAGCATGGCTGACTTCTTGTCCCAGTTTAGGTACCACCTCTTCAGAAAGATAGTTCTTGACCACCCAGTCTAAAGAGGTACTTACCCTGCCCCTGTTCCCCCTACTTATTTTCTGATACTTCAGATATTTCAGTGGTTTCATTTATACTGTTTTTGGATGAGTAACAGATATTGAATTAAATCGATTTATGTAAATGTGATTGCTATGTAACCGGAAATATGCATGGTTCAAGAAGAGCCTGATTACGCTGTTGTTTCTCTGAGATTCTATCAACCACATTAGGGATAATGCAGTAGCAGCTCTGGGAATCACAACCATAAGAAATAGCCTTTTCTTTTTCTTTTTATGGCCCCACTATGGTATATGGAAGTTCCTGGGCTAGGGTTTGAATCAGAGCTGCAGCTGCTGGCATGCGCCACAGCCATGGCAACACCAGATGTGAGCCACATCTGCAACATACACTGCACCTTGCAGCAACACCAGATACTTAATCCACAGAGTGAGGCCAGGGATTGAACCTGCATCCTCACTGACACTACGTCAGGTTCTTAACACACTGAGCCACAACAGGAACTCCCAATTTGTTTTTCTTTCTTTTAAGAGTGAGACATCTTTTTCCCTAGAGGTTTTGCACAATCTCCTCCTCATGTTTCATTGGTTAAAATTGTATTATATTACCATTCCTAAACTGACATCTAAAGTCAGGTGACTGGAAAAACTGCTTTAATTATTTTTGGGTGTCTCGGCCAATTGCTTGCAAAGAAATAGAATTGTTTTTAGAATAATCGTGTTCATACCTGCTACTAGGAGAGACATCAGCTTTCCTAGGAGTTTATGAGCTACATGGGGAAAGAATAACCCTTTTCCCTCAAAATCAGAGCAAATGGATGCTGGGGAGGCAAATAATTTATACAACAACCCAGTTTTAAAACAACCCAGTTTTAATTCTTTATATCACTGTTGCTATCCCAAATAATTTGTTTATATGTTTTTGAATTGATTTCTTTGTTTCCCCAAGCAGTATGCAGATCCGTGGGAATATGCAGATCCATGGGAACAGGGATCTGGTATGTTTGGTCCACTGCCATGTCCTCAAAGGCTATGTTTGGCACATGGCATGTAAATAAATGCCTATTGTCAAAGCAAAGGTCACTACACCATTCCACTGTGCTTTTTTCCGAGTAAAATTCTACTCATTATGTTTAACTTTGACACATCACTTTCTCTACTGCAATCTTACTGACCTACCAAATTCAGTATTGCAGGCATCACAGAGTAATTGTGTATTTAATAATCTCTGTCTACCATGAGATCATAAACACCAGGAAGTTGGTCTCTCTTCACTGTTGAACATTATCTCTACAACACAACATGTATTCACTGTGTATTTGCTGAATAAAGAAATAAATGAAGGAAACTATATGTAGGTTCTGTTTGAAAGCATCCTGTTTTTCAACTAACGCTAACCTTAGGGGAAAAAATTTAGATACCTATCGGTTTAATATTTCAATATGGCAACCCTGTTTTTGTTGCTTAAGTTGCCAAAAGCATGTAATCAACAGAAATAATACATACAAGTTCAGAAATGTGTAGCAAATAAGCAGATGGATGCTAATACTAGTGTCCACAGGAAAGCATGCTGAAGTTTGGTTGGCCCAAAACATTGATTGTAGGATCTGGCCCTGTGTCTTCAAAAAAAAAAAAAAAGCAAAAACAAACATAAACCAGTTTTCAGTGTTCAGGAATAAAGAATATTCAGAGAACTGACACAAGTATAAGAGTTTATTAATTTATGATGAGAAACAACTGTGATATGAACCAGAGTAATTGAAGTTCAAATTATCACAACATTCATTGCCTGTATCACGTGCCATAGGAATTCAAACTTCGGAAGTGTGCTCTGGTAGGTGTAAACAAACAAAAAACCTACTTATGTGTATATGTACGAGTCTATATCTATCATATAGTGTAGTTAAAAATATTAAAGTTATTTCCAATGATATAACTTTGCCAATTGTATGAATATGAAAGTCAGTTGACTAAGACAAATTTTAGCCAAAATAATTTCGAAACCTTCTCACTACAGAAAATTGAGCGAGTTCTACCGGAATATTTGAATATTTAGCCAAGATATTACAAAACTTTAGTATGTTCTTGCTTTATGTTTTTTATTTTCCTGATGATGCCAAACATATTTTGCTTCATAATATTATGTATAAATACCACTTTTTATGTCACAACTTTAATTACTAATGAGACTTGCCTATTTCTACAACAGCTTCCTTCTTTAGAGAGAAACTTTTCCTCACGTTAAAACTTCTTTTTAGCTTAGTCCTCTATAACAGGCTGGCTTTTTATTAAATCTGTATTTTGTGTTTAAAACTTCTATTTAAACTTTAAAATATGCTTCATTTGAGCCAAAGAGAAGGAACAGTGTGATGTTCTATTTCATTGTATTTTCTACACTTCCCTTTGTCAAGATGTATAGTCAAGTTTGCGGTTTCGTCAAACTTTTGATATCAACTCATCTTACCAACTGCTTTGTCTATTGCTTTATTCATCTGAACTCCTTGTCAACTAGAGCTTCTAACAACTGTGAAAATGCTTTTTTGGCTTCTTTGAGTCAATTCAAAAGAGGTGGGTTAATTTTGTTTTTTAGTCTTTGGTATTATAAGTCATCCCCCAATATGTCATTGGTCTTGAAATGCATATATTCTTTATTAATTCCATATAGGCACATGTTGTTTTCCTTTTCACATTTTTTTTCCTATGGTCCTCTTGATGAAATGAGAGATGAACTCTATTTCTAAATAAAATAATATAGTATAATCAGAATAACATTGACCGCATGGAGGGAAAGAGTTATGGATGTTTGTCATTTGAATATTTTTCACGGAAACTTAAGATGTTTATATTTTATTTGGAGTAGAAGGACATTTCATTTTAATTAAATTTACTCATTTATTTATTTATTGCTTTTTAGGGCCGCACCTGAGGCATATGGAGGTGTTAGATCAGAGCTGCACCTGCAGGCCTACACCATAGCCACAGCAATGCAGGATCTGAGCTACATCTGCTCCCTGCACCACAGCTCACAGGAATACATGATCCCCAACCCACTGAGCAAAGCCAGGGACTGAACCCACATCCTCATGGTTACTAGTTGGGTTTGTAACCCACTGAGCCATGACAGGAACTCTGAACGTTTCTATTATGTCTTCTCAAATTTAACTAAAGTTTTAAGTAAACTTTTAAAAATGAACTTATTTTTTGAAAACATTGGCAGAGGATAGCCTGACTAACTCGTATAAGAGTTGGTACCAGAATGAAGAAAGCAGGCAGTTTCCTTAATTTCCCTCTTAGGCTTGTCAGGAGTTAATGAAGATAGTCTTCAAAACTATGACAAGATCAGCATTTCCTAGTGGCTCAGCAGGTTAAGTATCTGGCATTGTCACTGCAGCCACTGGGTTCACTGCTGTGGCCTGGGTTGAATCCTTGGCCCAGAACTTCTGCATGCCACAGATGTGGCAAAAAAAAAAAAAAGCAAAAAGCAAAAAGCAAAAAACATAAAAAAAACCAACTATGACAAGATTAATCAGAATTATTTTCTTATCCATGCTAGCAAGTAGTAATCACTCATGCAGCAAAGACTTGCAGATTGATATCAGAACCTAGTAAACACATATACACACACACACACACACAAGGCAAAGTAGATCCTACATAATTATTGCTATAAACATAATGCCCCATGTAGGAGAAACTGAGTCATTAGGACCCTTTAGGAATTCATTTTAAAAAATACTTATTTTTATCTGCATTTGTTACATTGGCCACAAAACTGAGGAATAGCTGCTCCTGCTGCTGTCACATACACTGCTGCCACTAAGAGTTCCACTTCTTCCCCCTGCATTTCATTAGTATTAGCCTTCTGGCAGCACTGTCATCTACAAAAGCTGAATGGAGTGTAATCTTAAAATATCACACGGCAGGAAAAGAGTGTCAGGAGGAGAGTAAAAGGGAAGAAAGTGAACTTTAAAAGTTAAATGTAATCCAATAACCCATCCGAGCAAGACTGTGGGTACATACCGAGGTCACAGTGACATTATTACACAAACTTTACTAGTTTGTCTTTTATAGCTGAGTGACTACATTGTTCCTTTCCAGGTTTCCTCACTGTATGTCATGTTCTTCCAGCTACAGTCCTGAGTTCTAAAATATGTGAAGAGACCTCATCATTGCCATGATATCAGTACCTCTTAGACAGGTGATCGTCATGCTTAGACTTTATTCTTCCATTGCCCCAAAAGCTGCAGATCACTCATGATGACAGTGACCAAACATTGTCTATGCTGGTAACACAGTTTTGACTCCTCAGATTGTCCACTAGAAACAATTATAAACATGGTACCGAGGAAAGTATATTTAACCCTCTCCCTTTTCCTTTTGCCTTAGAATTAGACAGATGTATATATACCAACTCTAGCTATGCTCAGAACAGACAATGCAATTTACTTATCATCTCCTCTATCTCTGTAGCATTTGTATACATGTCTCAGCTGGAGCCGTATCCTTAATAATGAAAAATGCAACCTTGGCCTCCTAAGAAAATCATGTTCTTCCCTTCTACTAGAAGCTTAGCGATGTGTAGAGCCAATAGACTCATGGTGGCTCGTTATTTTCTCTTAATATCTGGGCTGAGATATCCATTTTTGCTTCAGGGCCTGCATTACTAAATAGACCCTAGCTATTACAACTACCACCACCCCAAAGATTGTTTGTATATATTTGGCAAAAGGTGTATTCTGCCCGCACATATTTGCCTACCACATCTGCTTCTTTCAGTTTCCCTCTGAACCACCATGCACTTAGCAGCCAGATTAGTACCTAAGACTTCTTGAATACTGCTACTCTCTATGAACAGTAAGCAAAGATGGGAGATTTTTTCTACCTGTATCCAGTCTGTTTGTTTCTTGACTTGTTTATGGTTTTGTTCAATACTAGAGGGAAGAAGTAAGAAGTCCTATTTAGCTCCACATTTAAGTCATATTCTCCAGTTGAGTTTTAACATTAATATGTTGATTCATATCTTACTCCTGTATCAGTTTATCAATTGATTTAAAATTCAGATGGCAGATATGATGCGACATAAGTTTCTCCAAACTGCAATACATTATTTTTGTGAAAGTATAGAACTCTCCTCTCTCTTCTATTTGCTCTCTTCTTTATGATGACTTCAACCCATTCTTATTTATTTTCTAAGCAGAGTAGTTTAATATTTTTCTTCTTCAAACTATGGCCTTAGAGTTTCACTTTCCATTCTAAATGATTTATCAGTGTGTTTTGCTAAATAAAGAAAATCTCCTTTCTAAAAGAAATTGTGAATTCATCTGTGATTTTTTTCTATTCACTGTTAATGGATGTTGGTATTATTCATTTGCTTAATGCATAACCTGTAAGGGTTCGTGCTTCATTTCTTGACATCTAAGAAAAAAGTAATTGTTCTAAATAATTAGCAAAATGTTGCCTGAGTATTGTGGTGTTTCAGGTTTTCATTCTCTACCTGAGAGTTTTGTGTATACATTTTGGAAGGAAAACAAACAAGCAAACAAAAAACCAAAATGAAACATCTCTCCCACATTTTCATATTTCTACCTAAACTCGTTAATTGGGAAAATTTTAGCTGTGAATAAATGTCTGCCCTTGCTCTGCATCTTATTAGTTCTTTCTCATAAGAGGAGAAATGCCTTTCTTAATCTGGAAAACAAGGAAGGTTTTCTGAGTAGACACATCTGCTCTGAGCCAGCCTGAGATTCTCTCTTGAACCAGTTTATTCACCGGCTACACTTATTTTTCTCCATCCTACTTCCATGATGTAATCTCATCTAGACAGACTGTCCTTTCTCTGGGATATTACCATTGCCCAGCTTCTTAACCTATGAGTGAGTGGTTTAGTTCAATTCAGGACCAAAAAATCAGGAAGTCCAACCTAGCTTCAAATTAAATCCTGTAATCCGGCTTTATGTCCAATTAAGTTTATATAATCTTCCTTATCTAGCTCCTGTATCTGTTTTTGAGTTGACACAGAATTTTTTTTATGATTTTTTTTTTCTCTAGGGACTCACCCACAGCATATGGAGGTTCCCAGATTAGGGGTCCAGTCAGAGCTGCAGCCACAGCAAGGCAGGATCCAAGCCACGTCTGCGACCTACACCACAGCTCTCGACAATGCAGGATCCTTAACCCACTGAGTGAGGCCAGGGATCTAGCCTACATCCTCATGGATGCTAGTCGTGTTCGTTAATCACTGAGCCATGATGGGATCTCCGAGTTGGTACAGAATTTAAATGGGATAGCTCCTGAGAAATAAGGCTTTTCCATACTATAATACATTCTTTATGTGGAGTTTGATATTCTCTCCATATGGGATCGTGGAAGGGATTTAAACTCATTTGTTCTGACTGGATTACCAGAAGAGACAAAGAATAGCTTGAAATTATTAAAGTTTAGTACTAAAAACTGAATTGTGTCCCCCTCCCCCAATTCATATGTTGAGGTCCTAATCCTCAATGTGAAGGTATTTGGAGATGGAACCCTTGGAAGATAGGGTGGGGCCATCATAATAGGATTAGTACCCTTATAAGAAGGGACATAAGAGAACTTTGTTTTATTTCTTTCTGCCATGTGAGGACACAGCAAGAAGATGGTTCTACAAGCCAGAAAGAGAGCTCCCAATAGAACCCAACCATGTTGACATTCTGGTTTAAGACTTCCAGCTTCCAAAACTGGGAGAAAATAAATGTGAGTTGTTTAAGCCACCCAGTGTACAGAAGCAAATGCTAATTGACATTTAATTATTTAAATTAAATTAGCAGAACATTCTAGTGGCATGGCAGGAGCAAGGAGTTTCAATCTTTAGGGCTTCTGAGATTTTATGGAGCAAGCGATTATTTTATGCTTACTGAAGAAATTTAGATTTTTAAACCATGTACGACAAAAAGCCTGTAGATGTTTTCCAGAAGTGAAGGGACATGTTTAGATATGTTTTAAAAGAAGGTAATTGATGGTCATTTGAAGAACAAAACAGAATATGGAGAGAGTGAACAGAGAGATGTGAAAGATACAGTAGAATATGTGACTGCTTATTGGGGGATACAATACATAAAGGGAAGTGGGGATAGAGAAAAATGTCAGATCCTAAAGTCACTCCTGATGTATTAGCAATAGAATTTCTTCAACAATTGAATACATACAGAGTTCCCGTTGTGGCGCAGCAGTTAATGAATCCGATTAGGAGCTGTGAGGTTGCAGGTTTGATCCCTGGCCTTGCTCAGTGGGTTAACAATCTGGCGTAGCCATGAGCTGTGGTGTAGGTTGCAGACACAGCTTGGATCTGGCGTTGCTGTGGCTGTGGTGTAGGCCAGCGGCTACAGCTCCTGTTAGACCCCTAGCCTAGGAACCTCCATATGCCGCAAATGTGGCCCTAAAAAGCAAAAAAAAAAAAAAAAAAATTGGATACATACTATTAATATGAATTAAAAATAGTTTAGCCTTTTTCTTATTATGCCCCTACAATGATAAATGTAACCAATTCAAATCATATTAGGACCAATAAAATCTTCTCAAGAAAAATAGACAAACAGGACCATGGATGGCCTCTATCCTCTCTTGAGTACCCTTGGGCCAGAGGGCACTAGCAGTGTCTGCAGTAGGATATTTTTTCTTATAATTAATCATTCCTATGATACATATCCTAATATAGTATGTTTTCTATATAGATATTGTGAAGTTGGGAAAAGCTCTCCTTACATTCTTCCGTTGTTGTTTTTTTCTCCCTATTTTATATAGAAAATAATAATACTTTTATATCTAACAGTAAGAACCTTCAAGTTATAGTGTAGCTTTAAGAAGAGCTTATTAGAGATTCAAAAAAAAGTCACTAACAGGAGTCAAGACACCTCAGCGAAATCCCTCTTTAAAGTTGCTTGCTATGTAATCGTAGGACAGTCATAATATTATTGTGCCTTATTAGACTGAGGGTGAAATCCTTAAGGAATCCTCTTCTGCCACTCAAATTTTAGGCCTTTTTCCTCCTGTCCAATCTAGGAAAATTAGGAACTACAAATGTTCAAATATTGTTTTAAGAATGAGTATTCATGCCAAGCATTGTGTTCCATCCATTGCATACAGTATCACATTTAATCCTTATACAATTATTTCTAATTTTCCTGTTTATCCCCGGGACTTAGCCTGGGGCTAAGCATGTGACAGATGTTCAGCAAATGTTTCTTGAACTGAAAACTCAAACCTTCCTGGTTTCAGATTCCTCACATTTGTAAAAATGAAAGAGCTGGAACACTTAATTTCTAAGATCCTTCCAAGCCCTGAAAGTTTTCTAAGCATGGGATGAAGTTGATTAGTACTGATCCCATCTCAGAGAATATAATTCAACCTGAATCCAATATAAAAGAGATAATATGGAAAAGATTTAATATGAGTACACGTGAAACATGTAAATGCCTTGTGAAATTATTCTATGCAGTTTCATCAATGGGCAGTATACTTCAAATATCAAGAGAATAGGAGAGACCTTAAAACTTTCTCTTTTAACAGAATGGCACAGGTAAAATTTGTTAGTACATATGCCTAGGTCATAAATGCCAGACAGAGATAATGTGTTCATATTGATTATCAATCAAAAATTCTCAGCAGTAATTCTACAACCCTATAGACTCTGAAAGAAGGCTTGTCCCTGCTCTTAAGACATACAGTCTAGTTAGGGAGTCGAAGCATAAATATATGAAAAGTTTTAATACATTCAGAAAATTATAATATTTCATTGGATGCTGGGGTAAAAAGACAAGTCTTCTCTAAGACCAGGAGATCAGCGCAAGGACTGTGCCAAGCTAAAGGTTGAGGAGCCAACATCTAGGCATACCTGAAACTTACCTTCAACAAGCCAGGGTACCAGGGCACAGACTGATAGATTCTTTGGAATAAAAGCCTTCTCTGACTGACTGTATAAATACTGTAAAATGAATTCACTTAAAGTCTGAAAATTGGTACTGTAGTCTAGAATAGAGTCCTAGAACCCTCTTCCATGATTGCCACCTCCATTTCCTGGAATATCCCCAAAATGGACAGGATTTAGAAGAAGGGGAAAAGCATATGTATATATATATATGTATATATGTATGTATATGTATATATATATATATATATATATATAGTCTGAACTTTTCTTTTTGCTTTCTTTGTTTTTTCATTTTTAAAAATTTTATTGAGGTATAGTTGATTTACAAAGTTGCAATAATTTCTGCTACACAAAAAGTGACTCAGTTACAAATATACACGTATCCATTCTCTTTCAGATTCCCTTCCCATATCACAGAATATGGGGTAGAATTCTCTGTGCTATACAGCAGGTCCCCATTGGCCAGTCATTCCGTATACCTCAGTGTGCATATGCTAATCCTGAGCCTTAGTCCATCCCTCCCCCCAACCTGTCCCCCTTTACTAACCAAAAGTTTTTCAAAGTCTGTGAGTCTGTTTCTCTGATAATTTTTGTGCTAATCAAAGTTAAGCCATGCAAATAATAAACATAAAATATATATTACTTAGGGTCAGCTGTTTTCTTCTGTACTTCGGTGGGGGGCATTTGTTTGTTTGTTTTGCTTTTTAGGGCCATAGGTGAGGCATATGGAAGTTCACAGGCTAGGGGTCAAATCAAGCTACAGCTGCCAGCTATGCCACAGCCACAGCAATGCAGGATTCAAGCCGTGTCTGCCAGCTACACCACAGCTCACAGCAATGCCAGATTCCTGACCCACTGAGCAAGGTCACATACTCATGGGTACTAATTGGACTTGTTTCCTCTGCACCCCAACAGGAACTCCTCTGTAGTTTTTTTTTCATTTCATAAATACATTGTGAACATTCTTCTATAATATTGCATATCTATTATTAGTTCTAATGACTATTATTTAATTATATGATATTCTGAAATGTGTTTATCCCTTCCTATAAGGCTAAGATTTTTTTTCAATTTTTAACTGACCAACATCCCAATCTTTCTTAATGTCCCTATCTTTGTAGTCTCATGTTCCTAGAAATAGGACTTTGGACAAAAATATAGTCATTTTTTTATTTTCTCACATAAAAATGAAAATTAAACCAGTTTTCAGTCCCTGTAAAAATGTAACTAGTTCTCAATCCCTGTAATAATGTAGAAGAGGATTATTTTTCCTACAATAATAGGTATCAATGATAAATACATTTTTATATTTTCATTGCATTATTTAGTTTACAAAACTGATAGGCTTAAAGATGATTTCTCGTTTTAACTACATTCATTTGACTAATAGGTATTACCTTCACTATTTAATTTTAAAAATATGGTTCCCACAGAAGCCTCAATTAGTTGCTCTGCATCCCTAGTCTTCATCTTTCTGAAACATTTTCTAGAAATTTTATTAATATTATATAATTCTATTCCCACCATTCTGTATATTTACATTAAAAGGCTGTTTGAATTTCATGTTGCTGGTCACTAAAAAAAAAAGCAGAAATTAATAAATCTAGTCAAATGTGATGCTACTCTGAGATATCATAAATACAGCTGAATTCAAGCTTAAAACTTCATGAAATATTTCTCTGCCAAACAAGATTTGGAGGAGTATTCTGCATTCCTTAACTTGTTATAATGAAAGTACTGGCATGGAATGTTCAAGCACAAGCAGAAACTTTGTGCAGATAAAGCTAGCTTCAGAAAGTACTAATCAATTAGTAGATGAAAGGATTTCAATACTGGCTTATTTCTAAGACCATCCCCCATACTACAGCATGACATTCACACAGTAATTCTTATACTGAATTATATAGAAAGGCACTTATGTGAAAGACATAAAGTCCAAAATTCTTGCAGCGCAAGATAGAATCCCTCAGGGCAACAGTGACTTTAAAACGTAAGTCCTCTCATTGAATTCTTTTTGTTTGTTTGACTTTGTAATGGATGATCCACAAATCTCTCTCGTCTTCATCTTCCTTCTGATTTTCCAAATGTGCCCTGCACATTCTCATCTGGTTATTTTCTTTTTGCCCTAATTCATCACGCCTGAAAATAAACCTACAATTCCCACCCTCCACTTCTGATAGATACCTCCCCATACTCTCCAATTTCTATTCAGCATTGTTATTCCTCTTATTCTGGTTCATAAGTTCTCATTTCTCCCATATGCAGCCTGTTTTCTATGTTGATGTGATTTTTGTCGTTATTTTGCTAGTGTCTGTCCCTCTAGCCTTTCTTTTCCATGAAATGATATTTATCCTACCTTAATTGCCCTCACCTTATTTCTTTAATCAAAAAAAAAGGAAACAAACAAAAGAAAGAAAAGGTTCTTGAAACTGGTCGCCTTGCAATAGACTTTCTCTTTCTTGTACATAACCTGAAAATTTTTTTCAAGTAGCTGCTTGGTTAATTTTAAAAAGAAAACAGTTATCGTATCATCCTCTTAAAAAGATTTTGGTATGAGTTCCCGACGTGGCTCAGAGGTTATCAAACCTGACTAGCACCCGTGAGGACGCGGGTTTGATCCCTGGCCTCGCTCAGTGGGTTAAGGATCTGGCGTCGCTGTGAGCTGTGGTATAGGTAGCAGAAGTGGCTCGGATCCCTCATTGCTGTGGCCCTGGCGTAGGCCGACGGCTACAGTTACTATTGGACCTCTAGCCCGGGAACATCCATATACCACGGGTGCAGCCCTAAAGGACAAAAAAAAAAAAAAAAAAAAAGGTTTGGGGAGGTAAAAGCATTGATCTCCCTCTTGCCAATGATTGTGTATCCCAAAGTACAAATCTGTAGCATTTGACATTCAGACCCCTCGTAATCTGTTACAGCAATAGCTTTCCATATAGCTATCCACTGCATACCTTCATCCACATTAAGCTAATCTGAAATACTATCCATATCTTGAATGTTATCCAGTTCTTTACCTTTTAAATGTAACCATTCTTGCTGCCTATAAATAACCTATTCATAACCATACATACCATTGTTTTTCATATTTTAGAACTAAATTCAAAAGCAGTGACACCTAGGGAGTTCACATTGTGGTCAGTGGGTTATAAAATCTGACTGGTATCCATGAAGATGGGGGTTCAAACCCTGGCCTTGGTCAGTGGGTTAAGGATCTGGGGCATTGCCATGAGCTATGGTGTAAATAGAAGATGTAGCTCGGATCTGGCATTGTTCTGACTGTGGCATAGGCCTACAGCTGTGGCTCAAATAGATTTGAACTCTAGTCTGGGAACTTCCACATGCTGCAGGTGTAGCCCTAAAAAAAAAAGAAATGTCACCTAAAAGGATAGATACTCTCCCTGGGCAACATGGGGTCATTATTAAAGTAACCTCTTCCCGTGGCCACCTACTGACACTCTTCCCTATCTTATGACTTAGGTATATATGTGCTTTTAAGCAGATCCCTGTAACGGTAAGCATTATTTATACAATTTTAGGACCACAGGCCCATGCTCTAGTATACCAGTTTTTCTAAGACTGAAACTCCCATCTGGTGCTATTTCCGCAAAGGTAGACCAACAGAAAGTATATTTGAGCAGACTGTCTTTGAATACATCTCCCATTTAAGAAATTCTAAGAGGAGTTCCCATCGTGGTTCAGTGGAAACTAATCTGACTAGCATCCATGAGGATGGAGGTTCAATCCCTGGCCTCGCTCAGTAGGTTAAGGATCTGGCATTGCCGTGAGCTGTGGTATAGGTCGCAGACATGGCTTGGATCCTGCGTTGCTGTGGCTGTGGTGTAGGCCGGCAGCTACAGCTCCCATTTGACCCGTAGCTTGGGAACCTCCATATGCCGTGGGTGTGGCCCTAAAAAGAAAAAAAAAGAAATTCTAAGAAGCAAATATTTAACTTAAATGTGTCCTACTTTTTTTAATGCACATATAGGTAAAAAAACACTTAATTTTTTAAAAGATTTATTGATAAATGTTTATTCATCAGGAACAAATAAATAAATAGATGATTATTTATTTATTGGTTTATCAGATAACTAGGAGGACTGGTGTTCCAGAAAACCTGGGAGCAGGAGGAAATCAGCAATATGACCAATGTTTCAGATTTACTCAAGTATCTGCAGCATAAAAATTATTATCAAGATGGAGTTTTTTAAGAAGAAAAATATGTTTTGCAACAAATGTCTTTTTTTTAATTCTAGGGAATGAGGTCATATTTAACTTTTGTCCAAATTTATCTAGAAATTCCTAAAAAATAAAATGTCAAAAGGTAGTATATATTTAAATAAAGTTTACTTTAGCTATAGATAATAAACTATGAAATTTGCAGTATTTCACACAAAATCTTAGAAAAGACTGAAAAAAAATGCATGAAAAGCAGAAACATTTGTACTCAATATTGTTAAATCAGTTAAGCAATCTACTGAAACATTTCGAGGCAAAAGATCTTTATAGAGTAGAAATAACTATGTGAATGGAACTCCTAACCACAGTAAATATATTAGAAAATTTAAGTACAGTGTTAATGAAATAACTTGATTTGTTTATATTCCTTTGTAGTATGCCTGTAGGACCTGTATTTATTTACATTAGTAATCATCTCATGAAATTCGTGTCAGTTTGATGTGAAAAATAGTAGAAATAAAAGATTACTATTTTTAGGTGCCTCCATGTTTGGCAGTTGTACAAACAGACCAAGTTTATGACAGAAATTTTATGAAATAACATGAGATAGTCATATACTAAGTTTTTCTTTTATCCTCAGAAAGAATCAGGTAAATTTTGAGTTGTTATACCAGGAGGACTTAAAAATATATTAACAGCAACCCATGTAAAAATGACACACCATTTATTTGACATACGATTTGTCAGTCTTAGATTGACAAAATTCTCTGGGCTCAGCTGCAAAATTGTTATTAACCAAGATGTCGTATCCTTTCTTGAAATAAGATGTCAAATAGCTCTATGCTTTGGGTATGAAAGGAAAAGTCTGAACCAAACCATACTGGAATATAAAACACATCTGTGTGCTGTCTCATCCCCAAACTCTTCCCCATTTTTTTCTTCAGTGATAATCACAACTTGCCTGAGGTTTACAAAGCAATGACCCAGGCTACTCAATGCCTTACTATAGGCAGGGCCTATCTTTTGGATAAAGGTAATTTGAGCATTGAAAGGTTCTTTCCGTACAAAATACATTCATAAGAAGGAGAATTAATGTCATTAGAAGTATGTGACTTCTTGTTAATGTCATTAGAAGTATGTGACTTATGGAGTTCCTGTTGTGGCTCAGTGGTTAACGAATCCGACTAGGAACCATGAGGTTGCAGGTTCAATCCCTGGCCTTGCTCAGTGGGTTAAGGATATGGAGTTGCTGTGGCTGTGGCGTAGGCTGGTGGCTATAGCTCCAATTAGACCCCTAGACTGGGAACCTTCATATGCCGTGAGTGCAGCCCTAGAAAAGTCAAAAAGACAAAAAAAAAAAGTACGTGACTTGTCATTCAATCACCTGTATAAATATTTTCACTAATTATAGATTTAATGTTAGTTTAGTATAGTTTTGGGATGGTATAACCAGGAAGTTATCACTAGTTTACATCAAAAAATTAAAACAAAGCTATTCTATCCAAACCCTTCTTTTTCCACCATGTATCTTAAATAAATACATCTAAACCCCTGACTAAGCCTAGCTAGGTCTAAACCCATATCCTCCCCAAAAATAAGAAAATTAAAATTCCATGGAAAATAAGGAAAGATAGAAGGGAACCTATGGAACTCTCTGTATTTAGGAACTAAGCGAAGTCCAGTGTCAGCAAGTAAGACAGGAAAAAAAGAAAAGTTGGGAGGACAATAATAAAAAATTAACATTATAAAGCTGTAAACCAATGAATGGGTTGATTCCAAAAGCTATCAAAAATGTTGAAAATAAACCGTAGAGGAAAAGGACTGCAGAGAAGACCATTGGAAGAGCATAGATGATTTTCAAGTAAGTTTCAGAAAAGTGGTATGATGGAAGCAGGAGTATAAGACTAAGGAATTACTTGGTGCTGAGTAAGTGAGAAATTTTACAGGTATGAATCTTACTAAGAAATTGAGAAGTTGGAGTTTCCATCCTGGCTCAGTGGTTAACGAATCTGTCTAGGAACCATGAGGTTACAGGTTCGATCCCTGGCCTTGCTCTGTGGGTTAAGGATGCCACTGTGGTGTAGGTTGCAGACACAGCTCGGATCTGGCGTTGCTGTGGTTCTGGCGTAGGCCAGCGGCTATAGCTCTGATTAGACTCCTAGCCTGGGAACCTCCATATGCCGTGAGTGCAGCCCTAGAAAAGGCAAAAAGACGAAAAAAAAAAAAAAGGAAATTAAGAAGTAACAGCAAAGCAAGAGATAGGACAAAGGTTTTTAATAGAGGTTTTTTTTTGTATTATTTTGATTTTTCAAGGTATACTTGTTTACATGCAGGGGAAAATAAGTCTAAGGAAAGGGTGGGCCTGGTGATGTAAGTAGGATAGAATGTAATTGATAGTGGAATAGATGGCAATAAGTGCCTGCAGGGGGACATTACTCATCTTTGAATTCCTAGCTCCTAGCATAATTTCTGGCTCAGAACAGAAGTGTATAAAATGGTTTTTAAATTAATGAGCACAGTGGGAGAAATTAGACCAAAAAGGAGGAAACCCTTTCTGAAACCATGGAAAATGATAAAATCACAGGCAAACTTACAAAAATAGTCAGGAGGTAAGAAGGGATAGAGATATATAAAAATTTTCAGCTAAATAGGAGGAAGGCTGTTTTGTGGGAGTGAGTAATGGAGGTAAGTGTGGGAGAGTGATTAGAGTAGAAACTTTTTGATATGAACTCTGTGGAGAACTAAACAGTGCCAGAAAAGCCAATTCTAAGATGCACTGACTGTTCCGAATGAAATACAAAACTTCGGTCAATAAAACTAAGAGTAAACTACTTATGTTTTTGACAGATTTTTATGATTACATCATATTCTTCTAAAAATTACTTTAGGCTTAATCATTACTATTTCACTTTCTTTATGTTCTTTTAAAGAAATATTTCTGTCACTAATACAGGGGCTAAATAACTTCTGGAATTTGGAAAGATAATCCTCAATAGCTGATACTATTGTAGTTAAATAGTTCTGTTTTCCTAGAAAGCCTAGACAAGTAATAATATCCATTTATAGACAATCATATTCATTTAGTCCTTTTAAATTACATTGTAATGTAAACAAAATGGAACAATATAACTTTATTTCTGTATCTAATTTTGGATCAACTTTTAATTGAATGGTAACAGGACTAATTTTCCTGTTTCTAGCACTGTATTGGACCTAACAGTGATAGATCAGTGACAGTCTGTCCAGAAGATCAGTTAAACTACAAAGTCTGCCATCATAATCCTTGCAACAGCTGTCATTAAATTCCAGCTGCCATTGTGAAAGGTTGAAGCAGCTGGAAAAGAAGAAAAGCAGTTAGGAAAACAACTGGGTTTTTGATTAGTAATGTTGCCTTACTTGTATCTTCTTCTTTTGACAGGGAGTACTTGCTGTGCCCACACTTTGTCTAGACTTTAAATTGTTGACACCCTTTTCTCAGTTTTATCCTTTGAATGAGTATGCAATGAGAAAGAAGAAAGCTATGAGCTGAATTTGAGCATAGCATTCAGTTGTGTTGTTAAAAATCTCTTTTAGCTCTTCTCTACCTGAACTCTAAACAACCAAATTATATTTGGCAGTACTTTGAGATGGCATGATAAAATTGATAAAGAACTGACTGTGAATGAAAGCAGAATTGTGTTTTATTCCAGACTCAACTACTACCTTAACTGTGTGACTTGAAGAAAAGTATTTAACTTGATGTCTTAGTTTATCATCTTTCCAATTCAAGTAACACTAGGCATATCATAGAGTAATTGAGAGAAAGAAACATGGAACACAAGCAAATCACCTAACTCAGTCTCTGACACAACATAGTCATTTAATAGATGTATGTCTCAAGAATTGCCTCCTTTCATTTGTGTTTAGAGGAAGTAATCAGATTAAATTTGTTAGATATAAATTGTTCTGGTTTCATTGGTGTGTTTATTCCATAACTGTGAGTTTTCTTTGAAGAATGAGAAAAATGCCCATCAGATATCTTTTTGTACTCTCAATTAGCTTAATGTAAAAACATTTTTAAAATCCTTCATCCTCTTTGGGTAAAATATTATCTTTTGAGCCCCATGTTTTGTTCCTCACAAAACTAAATAGCTTACATTCTACAGTTCCTATCTCAAAGGATTCAGATAGTTCAAACACTGGTTAATAAAAAAACTCATTAATTTTGACTTCCAAAAGAACTGTTTTCTGCAAAGCAAGTTTTCTTTTCAATAAAGAAAAACAATTATCAAATAATTATTTTAAATCTAGTAGGCATAAAAGTCAGGTTATTTTGTAATTCCACAGGATGAATTCCTAGGAAATATTTTACTGAGTTTTTATAATATCAAAATAGATAACTGAAGTGTCTTCAGTTAGGTTTTGTGACCTAATTAAAGTGAATAGAGCATACTACTTCTTTACAGGTAGTTTTAAAAGAATTATGAACACTTCCTGCAAATACTTTCTGTTAAGGCCAAATGAATTTTAGGGAAATATGATCTTTATTTTTAAATCACTGATATTAAACTCATTTTTAAACCAAATTAGTTTAATTCCAAAGAATCAGTTAGGATATTTTAAGAATCATAATAAATGGAAATTATTCAGTCACAATTTATGAAGAAAGATTTCAGTTTATTTTACCACTAATCATAATTTTATTTTTTTAACTTTTATCATTTTTTCAAGTAACATAACTTTTATGAGTTTTTATTTCTATTATTATCTTTTTCATTCCAAAATATTTTCTTTTTCTTCCTTGTATCTTCTGTTTCAGTGTTGAGACATTTTATCTCTTTGTTGGAATTATGCATGTCCATAATTGTTTGTGAAACATTTTTGTGGTTTCTTAAAATCTTTGTCAGGTAATCCTAAAATGTTTATCACCTTGGTTTAGCATCTGTTGATTGATTGGACATTCATTTGAAGAGGAGAAGTTAATCCTCACAGACTGCCTTTTGTTACTATATTGGGAGTCAGGAAATGCTTGGCATGGGTTATGTTTTTATCTTAGATATGGAGCATATAAGTCACCATCATGCCACTATATCGTTCTTCTAGTCCTGGGGTCTCTAATCAACACTGTCTTCCTCATTAAATTTCAAACATTTTCTTTTATCTTTCAGAATATTCTTTTGTTTGCATCTTGTGTTATATCCAGGGTTATATTTGTACTTAGCATGTAGAAATAAATTCATGCCCTCTTTTCTGCTGGAATCTCTGCACGTAACTTTTTGAAGAAATGAGTATTCTAAGTTCCAACACTTTGAAAAATAAATACTGTTAATACAAAATAGTTTTATTTGTTAATTTGTTTTACAATTCAGATTTTTATCCAGTGCTTCTCATAAAATGAGACAAAATTGCAATCATATTTATTTAATATTTTAAATGGATAAAGATGAAAATGTGGATACTGTTCACCTAGAGCATTTTTAAAAATCTTGAAATCTAAAAATAAAAAACATTCTGGTAGGTAAAATTGCCTACAAATAGGCAATTTAAACAAATATACACTTTTTTCTGGAGGAGAAAAAAAAGCATGACAATTTAAAGTGGAACGGACTATCATTCCAAAATCTATCTCATTTTTATTGTATAATCATTAACATGTTTCAGTTTGCCTCCGATCCTATTTTCTTGATCATAGTCTTCAGATCATGGCATCAGAAAGCAAAATTTAAAGTAGAAAATTAGGGAATATTTTTTAGGAATTAGATAAAACGACTTTGAAAGTGAAGTAGTGCACTTGTTCATGTTATCAGATTTGGAGGTTTAGAGTAAAGACTTATTTACAAGTATTAAAATCTAAATATCTTTCTTTTCTCCACTTCCTGATCTCTGAAATCACTATGTTATGTGGATATACCATAAGAATATGTTTTAAAAAGTTGGCTTTTGGTATACTAACATATTGCAATATGTTCATTTGTAACATTTAACTTAATGTACATAAAGTATCTTAAGAGTTTCCACAGTACTTCTTAGATATAATAGACACTTTTTATCTATAAGAAAATCTTCAGGATCTCAGTGCTCTCCTTTTCAAAATAAACCAAATTATACATCATTTCAATAACTTGCACAAACTTGAACTTCTGATGAATGCTGGAATTGAATGAATTTTGCTCAAACTTTGAAAACATAACTAACAAGAGAAGATGGCAAGAATAAAATTTCTAGTTTAAAAGTTAATACTACTGAGATTGGATTAAGATGGCGAAATAGAAGGACTGGAGCTCAACTTATCTACCAAAATAACAACAAAGCTACAACCAAATGCCGAGCAACCTTCAACCAAATGGACTATAAACTTCCAAAAAAGATATTCTACTCCAGAAGACAAAGAGGAGACCACATTAAGAGGTAGGAGGGGCGAGTACGTGATAGAAGCAACCCCATACCTCCTGGATGGGATGCCCCACAGACTGGAAAGTAACTGCATCACAGAGACTCAGCTACAGGACTGAGAGTTCTGAGACCCATGTCAAAACCCACACCTGGGGATTGGGCACAGGGAGAAAGAGCCCCCAGGGCATCTGGCATTGAAGGCCAGGGGCGCTTGTGTGCAGGAGCTCCACAGGACTAGGGGAAGCAAAGACCCCATCCTTCAAAGGTACATACAGGCTTTCACGTGCACTGGGTCCCAGGGCAAAGCAGTCTCCATAGGAATCTCGGTGGAACCTTACTGCAATTCTTGAAGGATCTCCTGGGAAAACAGGGGTGACTGGCTTGTTGTGGGGGAAGGGCATTGGAGGCGAAGCTCTCGGGAACATTCATCAGCCTGCATTTCTCTGGAGGTGGCCATTTCTGGGAAAATCTTGTCCCTCCCATCAGTGCTGAGAAGCCCCAGGCCAAACAATAATCCAGGTGGGATCACAGCCCCACCCATCAGGAAACAGGCTGCCTAAAGACCCCTCAGGCACACAGCCAGCCTCTAATCTCATCCAGAGACAAAGCCCCACCCATCAGAGGGAGAGGAATCAACCCCACCTACCAGTGGGCAGGCATCAGTCCTTCCCATCAGGAAGCATACAGCAAGCCCCCCCCCCATACCAGCTTAGCCACAGGGGAGGCAAACACCAGAACTAAGAGAGGCTACAACTCTATTGTTGGCAAAAAGGTCACCACACCAAAAGTCTATAAAAATGAAAAGACTGAAAACTATAACCCAGATAAGGGAGAAAGAGAAAAGCCCAGAAAAGCAGCTCAGTGATGAGGAGATTATCAGCCTCTCAGAAAGAGACTTTAGACTGTTGATGCTGAAGATGATGCAAGGCATTGGAAATAAATTGGAGGCAAAGATTGATAATTTACAGGAAACACTGAGCAGAGAAATACAAGCTGTAAAAATTAAACAAGACATGCAAAATACAATAACTGAAATAAAAAATTCCTTAGAAGCAGCCAACAGTAGAATACAGGAGGCAGAAGAACGGATCAGCGAGGTGTAGGACATTAGTGGAAATCACTAATGCGGAAGAGAAAAGAGATAAAAGATTGAAAGGAAATGAGCTGAGTCTCAGAGAACTCTGGGATAATGTTAAATGCACCAATATCTGTATTATAGGGGTGCCAGAGGGAGAAGAGAGAGAGGAGGGGACAGAAGAAATATCTGAAAATATAGTAGCTGAAAACTTCCCTAATATTGGAAAGGAACCACTCAGTCAAATTCAGGAAGCACAACGAGTACCATATAAAATAAACCCAAGGAGGAACACCCCGAGGCACATATTAATCAAAATGACCAAAATTAAAGACAAAGAGAAAATTTTGAAAGCAGCTAGGGAAACAAAACAAATGACATACAAGGGAACCCCAGTAAGGTTATCAGCAGATTTTTCAGCTGAAACTCTGCAGGCCAGAAGGGAGTGGCATGATATACTTAATGTGATGAAAGGGAAAAACTTCCAACCAAGATTGCTTTACCCTGCAAGGCTCACATTCAGATTTGAAGGAGAGATCAAAACCTTTACAGATAAGCAAAAGCTAAGAGATTTCTGCAACACTAAACCAGCTTT
>PVHT020000173.1:4597691-4615607 GCA_004024745.2 Catagonus wagneri | reverse complement strand
GAAGCTAAGAGATTTCTGCAACACTAAACCAGCTTTACAGCAAATATTAAAGGAACTTCTCTAGTCAGAAAAGAAAAGGCCACAACCAGAAAGAAAAACACCACAAATAACAAGGCTCACCAGTAAAGGCATATATACAGTAAAGATACTAAATCATCCATGCACAATTATGCTACCAAAATCGGAAATCATGAGAAGAGAGCACAAATGCAGGTCACTGGAGACGCACGTGCAATTAAGAAACCAACAACTTAAAACAATCTCATTTGTATATAGCCTCCTATATCAAAACTTCAGGGTAAAAAAAAAAAAAAAGCAACAAAAACCCCAAAGAGTTAATACAATAGCAATAAAAACATATATATCAGTAATTACCTTAAATGTTAATGGACTGAATGCCCCAGCCAAAAGACATAGACTAGCTGAATGGATACAAAAACAAGAAAACAACCAATGGATCACTGAAGAGATCAAAGAGGAAATTAAAATATACCTAGAGGCAAATGACAACAAAGACATGACACTCCAAAACCTCTGGGATGCAGCAAAAGCAGTTCCAAGAGGAAAGTTTATAGCAATACAAGCCTGCCTCAGGAAACAAGAAAAAGCTCAAATGAACAACCTAACTTTACATCTAAACAGCTAGAGAGGTTAGAAGCCAGGTCATGGAAATAACCTAAATGCCCATGTACAGAGGAGTGGATAGGGAAGATATGGTACATACACACAATGGAATATTACTCAGCCATTAAAAGGAACGGAAGAACAACATTTATAGCAACATGGATGAACCTAGAAATTATTATACGAAGTGAAACCAGTCAGACAATTAGACAGCAACACCCAATGTTACCGCTTACATGCGGAAACTGAAGAGACACAGTGAACTTCTTTGAAGAACAGACAATAACTCACAGATTTTGGAAAACCTTGGTTTTTCAAATAAGACAATCTGGGGGGTTGGGGGATGCACTGTGGGTTTGGGACACAAAATCTATCAAATTGACTTATTATGATCTTTTTACACTTATAACTGAAATAAAATACATTGTTAATAAGAAAAAAGTTAATACTACTTATAAGTTGTCTAGGCTTTAACATTTGCTTTTCTCATAAACTGAATGTCCCGTTTATTATGACACCTGTGAGATACCCTAATTACAGTGCATATATTAGAAATAAAATGAGTAAAAGTGAATCATTTTAGTTAAGTTTTGCCCTTTGGCAAATCTTGGTGGAGGTACAAGTTTGCTTAATAAAATTTCTATTAAACCCAACATTTTCCTGTGAGAAAATATATAATCAGAGGACTATAGCTTTTTTCAAAAAAGTATTTCAAAGAGACCTTGTATTCGGACTACTAATGAATAGTTGAAATGAACCCTTACCTTTCAACTAGGGGGAAAAGAAGTCCATCATTAAACAGTCTGTTGGGCAATGCTGTGTTTAACTATTCTCATTGTTTGATTTTAATTACATGTTTGTATCAGGAAACTGATTCACATCCTCTGAGTGCCATCTAAAATTACAGCCTAAAATCTAAGTTTATTTGTTGTCAAACACTAAATACCATGCAGAAAAAAAAAGAAAGTTGTCTGCCTACCAGTATCTTTGTCATCACTTTAAATAGCCTTTTCCTTTTTCTTATGAAGAATCTCAAATGAGGCTCCAAGAATAGAACACAATACCCTACATGATGTGACAAGAGAACAAAATGGATAGCCTAGAAAGTTATAATCTTCCAAGACTGAACCATGAAGAAACTTCTGGTTGCTAAGGGGAAGGGAAGGGAGGGGGATAGACTGGGAGTCTGGGGTTAATAGATGCAAACTATTGCCTTTGGAATGGATAAGCAATGGAATCCTGCTGTATAGCATTGTGAACTAGTCTAGTCATTTATGATGGAGCATAATAATGTGAGAAAAAAGAATGTATACATGTATGTGTAATTGGGTCACCTTACTGTACAGTAGAAAATTGGCAGAATGCTGTAAACCAGCTATAATGGAAAATATAAAAATCATTATAAATGGAAAAAAGCATAAAAACACTCACAGACGTAGAAAACAAACTTTGGTTACCAAGGAGTAAAGAGGGGTAGATGGATTAATTAGGAATATGGGTTTAACAGATACAAACTACTATAATAAAATAGATAAACATTAAGAATTTACTGTATTGTACAGAAAAATACATTCAATATCTTGTAATAGCCTGTAATGGAAAATAAAAAAAAAGAATCACTTTTCTGTATACCAGAAATTAGCACAATATTGTGAATCAACTATACTTCAATTTAAAAAATTAAATAGGTACTTCAGGGTAAATGATATCCAAATGTCCATTGAAAATATTTAAAAGGTGCTTAACATCATTGCCTATCAAATAATCCAAATTTAAACTATAAATCACCACCAAGCACAAGTAAGAGGAGATAAAAAACCATACCAAGTATATGTGCAAATTCAATAGTATAGGACTTTTTATACACTGCCAATGAGAATATAAATTAAGACAATCACTCTGAAAAACAGTTTGGCAGTCTTTGGTAATATTAGACTTAATATGTACCCAACAGTTTCATTCCTAGATGTATACCCAACAGAACAGTATTCATATGTGCACCAAAAGTCATATTCAAGGGTGTTAAGGAAATTATTATTAATAAGAACTCCACCCTGAAAGGAAAATATTCATCAATGCCTGGATTGATAAATAAGTTGTGATAAATGCTTAAAATGGAGTACTATAAAGTAGTCATAAAAAAAGACAAAACTCATGTTCCACCCAAGAGCAAGGTGAAAGCTAGCATGTTTGAGTGAGGTAAGCCAGAACTCCTTTAATATTTTCACTTGCATCCCAGTCTCCCAGGCTTCCCACCTCCTGGTACCATTTACTTGTCCACTTCTAATTGTCAATTATACCAGTATTAAATATTTTATATTGTATATTAAAACATTGGCTAATATGATTAACAAAATTCTGATGCCATCTATCTGGTCTTTGGGATTCATTTGGTCCCAGGTTCACAGTTCATATTTTGTATTCTGTTATCCATGCATCTGTCACCAGAGCAGTCAATCACTGACTTTTTCTCTATGTCTAGCATGTGCTTTTCCTAGATGACAGAGAAAGAGAATCCTGAAATCAATTTATTTCTTTTGCAGCCACTGAGCCTTTACTGTGACACTGCCTTTGAAGCCTGAACTTTTGCTATATAAATTGTCGTCCTTTCTAAGCTTATATATTAGTTTCACTATTTTAAAGAATATAACAAAACGTATGCTTTAGTTCAATTGAATAAATATATATTCATTATCCAGAATGTAAAACATTTTAGTAGAAAGAAATAGCAAAATTCCTCTTTGGTGCCCACACTGCCACCTCTTAAAGGGAGTCTCTGTATTTGTTCAACAAACTGAATTTGTGCCATGGAGAAGGAATTTTACATGCTAATTTAAAGATAGAGGGGTAGGAGTTTCCGTCATCACTCAGCAGTAATGAACCTGGCTAGTTTCCATGAGGATGCAGGTTCAATCCCTGGCCTCACCCATTGGTTTAAGGATCCAGCGTTGCTGTGAATGCTGTGGTGTAGGTCGCAGTCGTGGCTCAGATCTTATGTCAGTGTGGCTGTGGCTTAGGATGGCAGCTGCAGCTCCGATTAGACCCCTAGCCTAGGAACTTTCATGTTCCAAGGGTCTGGCCCTAAAATTAAAAAAAAAAAAAAAATGGTGGAGGGGATAAAATAAAAGAAAAAACTCAATTTAAAACAAATAGCATTTGATTGATTAAATTAGTCAAAACTACTAAACAGTCTGAGCTTGGAGAAAATATCCCCAGTTGCTTTTAATATATTTTCAAAAAACCAGGGAGCAACACTTGCAGTAACTTACCTATACTTAAATGTGTTCTGCTGATGTTTTCAAAATAAATTCCAAGTCTCCTTAGATTTGATTAGAAACTTCAGGCTACTGTAGGTTAGAAGAGTAAATATATTCTCTGCTGGAAAATGAAGGGAGTGGCTCTAGTCTTAGGTCAGCCAAGAAGTAAAAGAGGAGAAAGAAAGAAGCAAGAATCAGAAGTTATTAAACCATATTATATTCATTTAAAAAGCATACTTTATGTTATTTTGTCCAGGTAGAAAGAAGAAAAATCTGGTAACAGTTTACTCTGATAGTTAGACCAATTCCTGAGTGTTAGTTAATTTGGAATAATAATAAACTTATCAAGTCTGTACTTATTTTATAAAATTTTATGAATATGATTTTAAATTGTGGACTGTAATATGGGCCTCAGTTTTTTAATCCCTGTGGAACATGGTCTCAGGCCTCATTATCCAGTCTCTGCAATCTCTTGGTCTTAATATCAAAAAATATCCAAATCTCCATGCTCTAAGAACCACCTTGCCTGCTTGCAAGAATATTGTTACTCGGAGTTCCCTTCATGGCTCAGTGGTTAACGAATCCGACTAAGAACCATCGGTTGCAGGTTCGATCCCTGGCCTTGCTCAGTGGGTTAAGGATCCGGCGTAGCCGTGAGCTGTGGTGTAGGTTGCAGATGTGGCTTGGATCTGGTGTTGCTGTGAGCTGTGATGTAGGTTGCAGACGCGGCTCCGATCCTGCGTTGCTGTGGCTGTGGCGAAGACCGGCAGCTACAGCTCCTGTTAGACCCCTAGCCTGGGAACCTCCATATGCCGCGGGTGTGGCTCTAGATAAAGGCAAAAAGACAAAAAAAAAAAAAAAAGAATATTGCTACTCATGTATCATTTTGAAATGTGATTTGCCACTGGGAGCAGCATATCTGCATTTGGATGGCCACATCCCCTGCAGATATAGTACTTCTCTTAAGGTCCTTTTAAAGAGGATATTAAATATTGGTAAATCTTGAGCATCACCTTCTGCTCTCCTAAAATTAAAGGAAGCATTTTCCCCCCGTGTTATGCCCATTTAGGACGTCCAACAAGAGCTTGCTTAAGACAAAATATATTGCAAGAATTATTAAAACTGTTCTTTCAATGGTTGCTTAGATGGCTGAGCCAGAATGATGTAGCTGGTCCAGTTTTCCAATCTGCAATACTGTTGTTTCCAGTGCACCTTCTGAGGCCGTTACTGTCACCTAGCAGCTGGTAAAGTTGGAAATGTGCCACTACAGAGTGGATTTGGAAAACTACCTTTAGACCTTGATGCAAGTGGGCAACATACCTACTCTAATGTAGTGAGAATACAACATTCCTATGTAACATTAAACTTGGTAAGTAAACAGTATATTAAAGCAAACTTGCTCTTATTTTAAAAGATTATAGCCTGGAGCAGATCTTTCAAATCATGCAGAGATCCTCCATATTCCAGCACTGAAATATGGTGCTACAGCAGCTGGGTAATGAAGCTCTTCTTGGTTTCCTTTGCTCTGCCAGCTATCTCTGTGTCTGTATCTGGCCCACCATCCTGATTCCTTTCTTTGGTTGAATATTCTCTAGGAAACCGTTTTCTTGCCCCAGAGTATCTGATCTCCAGAGATATAAAACCAGTGCCTGGAAACATTTTCATTTCTTTGTACCATAGTAGCTACATTAGCTCAAATTAATTTTCCAGGAAGATCATCAGTTTCAATATAAATTACTATATATAAATAGTTAAAAGCAGGAATGGTATATCATATAGTTCCATTCACTTGAGGACATTAGTATGAGTGTGGTGGTCAGGGGGATTGAAGAGGTGTAATTGCAGTTGCAGGGGTAGACAATAAAAAATCATAGATGCTGAAGGTGACATATTCAAATACACGGCAGCCAAGAAAAAGATGCTTTTATATAGAAACACACAAGAGACAGCATAGGGTGAAATATCCTTATGTCATATGTAAAATACAGTTTTGCTATTATAGACTGTAAACATAGGAACTGTTTTGATATATCTTATGAAGAAGTCTTGTTTATCAGAAGTATTTGGCTTTCTTGACCTGTGATTTAATTTTCAAGAGATGCTTCTTCAGTTATTTTTTCTGTATTTCTACTTCTTTTTGGAAGGTTAATATATTATTTGATAGAAACATCAGCATCCTCAGAGTAAAGCAAGACCAGCTCAGAAAAAGAAGTTAATATCTTGCTCTGGAATGATATATATAATGAATATATTCCTAAATATGAAATATCGAAGAAGATGAAAATATATCTCCACAGTATTTATATTCATTTGAATTTTTCACTGGCATTTTTTTTCTTTTTGAATGTTTCCATGTCATGAATAAGTCAGATTTTACTAGTTACATTTTAACTATCCACCTACCTGCCTATTTATCTATTTGTATTAACACAGATTTATTCTCTTGAACTTTAAGTTCTAGAGATCAAAGTCTGAAATCAGTTTTCAGTGGATTAAAATCAAGTTTTCAGCTGGGGTAGTTCCTTCTAGAGGCTCTAGGGGAAGTCTGCTTCATGACTTTTACAGCTTTGTAGCCAGCAATATTCCTGGCCTCTCAGCCCCTTTCTAGGGCTTCAAAGCCAGGAACAATAGCATCTTTCAGTCTCTTTGTATCTATCTTTTCTCCATTTTTGTCACATTGCTTTAATTTATACTCTTATTACATTAGTTAAAAAGTACTTGTGTGTAATAGATTCAGAAGAAAACCAAAAAACTGCATCCTTTACAGGTATAATGATAATAATAACAATAATGATAACTAGAATGTACTCAGTGCTTTCTATGTTAAGTACCTGTACTAAATTAAATCACATGAAATTACCTTGTAGATCAGAGAGTAATTAACAATTTCATAAGTTTCCACCTTAAAATAAGCGATCCTATTTAATACTTGCAGTCCATCAGTCCATCTATGTGTTTGGTATTAATTCCATTTTACTGATGAGAAAGATTAGGTCTTTGCCAACCATAGCACAGCCAAGGAAAGTGATGAAGATGTTTGAATCTGGGGTATCTGTCTCTATAGCCCTTGTCCCTAACCATTTCTCTGTCTAGCACCCAATTCCAGGCTATTAAATATCTCATGTAGTAAATAAGTACCAGTAAGTTGATCCTCATAATATATAGGCACTGTGAAATTAATCTCCATTACTGTGTTTTCAGAAAACTCACATTTATTTTTTATTTTTTTAAATATGTAAGTTTAAAGTATGACCTTCTTCCCTAAAAAAGTTTTTGTAGCACCTTTTCCTGAGCTGTTATGATAAAATCCAAATGATAAAATAATCTAATATTCTAATGTGTATTTGTTACATAAAATCCAGAGGAAAAAAAGAGCTATCCATGTTGATAAAATAGTATTTCGACTCTTACTAATCACAACATATTAAACTTTCACTATATACTACCTGCTCTAGCATTTAAAGATTCTTTATTTCTTTAGTTTTCTATGATATAGGTCATACCTTTACATATATATGTATTAGAATTTTGGAAGGAAAATAACTTGTCTAGGCTTCATGTAAGTAGAAGATTTAGGATTAAAATTATGGTCTTAGCCACTGTGCTGTATTCAGCATCTTTTTCAATAGGTTAATAAACCCTTAATATTGAAACATGGTAAAGTACACATGTATAACTAGAATTCTCAGAAAGAAAGACTTTGTATTATTTTTATAGGAATTTAAAACATGACTTTGGAGTTGTTCTTTATGAATTTCTATGTTAGAATAGAATCAGTTAATCAAAATTATTCAAATAAAAATATGTGTAACGTTAATAAAAATAAAACCATGATTTGGATTCTGAAAGTCTTTAATACAGTGAATAATTATTTACATGTTAAAAATATCACTATGTGTAAAAACTGTCTCCGTATTTGTTTTCCTATTACACAAAGTAGAACTCATATTAGTCATAGAATTTTTAATCAAACTCTTCAACTCAAATGTATATTCTGTGTTACTTTGGTCAGTTAATTTCTCTAGACTTATGACTATTGAAATGGAGATGATAAAGTATATAATTTATAACAATAGTGACAAATTATTTAGTGCTCATGATATGTTAGGCACAGTTCAGGAGACTTTGTATGTATTAACATATGAAAACACAAAAGTATTGTAAGGAGATTATTTAACCTAAACCCCACAGGTAATAAGTTCCGCACTAGGACTGAACAGAGGAACTCTGATTTCAAGCCTATATTCATTAACTAACGCACTCAGCTGCCTCACTGGGTGTTTCCGCAATCTAATGAAATAATGCAACTAAATGCTGATATAATGCACAAAGTGAAAGCTCAGTAAATGTTAGTCAGTGTTATATTTGACTATTAGGGCATTTATGTAATTTTTTGACCTATCTAAAACTGAGCACTATGGCAGCTTTTGGTCTTGTTTTCTAATAGACGTCACTGAAGCTGTAAACTCACTCAGTATTCCATTTAATAAGTACGTTAGACTGTGAAAATAACCACAAAGTTTTTCCCGCTCCCTTTATCTACATTGCTGTAAACAGGAGAAAAGCAGGAAATTAGAAAATACTTGTATATTGGGGTTTGTCCTTTTCAAAAGGAGATTGTGCTCCTGAAACTCTGTAACCATCATGTAAGCAAGCTCTGTCTAGTCTACTGGATGAGAAGAGATCCATAACCCAGCCACCACTGTTGACCAGCCACCTGCCAACCATCCATCAGGGCTATGGGCGAAGTCATTCCAGACCAGACAACCCCACTGTACCCTTGTGAGTCTTGTATCATGAGTGATATTAGCTAAAACCTATGGAAAATCTGTCCACTAAATTCAGCCCAATTTGCAGCCTGACAAATTGTGAGCTAATTCAATAACTGTCATTTAAGTCACCAAGTTTCAAAGGTGACATATTGCTCCCTAAATAACAATAAGACAATGGAATCTCAGTGACTCTTTCTTGATACTGTGGAATTACTGGGATAGAAGGGAAATGATGAGGAAATTGGATTAATATGATGAAATAGACAAATTGAGGAGCTCAGATCTGAATTCTGTTCTTATTATCTAGCTTGGCTCCAAGTAGGAGCATGTCATATGCAGATTATTAATGTACAGGTGACTGCTCATTTTTGGAGCTACTTAAGGTCATCTGGCTCTGTACTCAGTCTCATTTTTGAAGCTTGTTTAACTAGACCTTGATGTAAATTAGCAAGTGAAAACTATTAGCTTCCAAGTCCTAGCAAGATTTTATTCTGGCCAAATGTCTCAGCTCTATTCTCAAACTGAATGGGAAAAAAATATCATAGGAAAGCCTGCCAATCTGGAGGAGTGATTTCCTTTGTATATATCCTTATTTTCAGAAGAATTGTTACAGATTCTAAAATTTTACTTAAACATAATACCAGAATTGAAATTCCAAAAGATTTTTGTATTGAACTAGCCAACACTGCCAGCATTTCTAATTTGTTGCATATTTGAAGACCAGCTAATGATCATATTTTTCTGGGTGAAAATGTGATCCTTTTAGTAATGTAAAGATTTCTATCTGTGTAATGTAGCAGTATCAAAGCAAAACACAGTAACTTTCATTTTAACTAATCTAATTTGTACCAATCTGGAGTAACTCTGGAGAAAATATTTTTTTCTAAAACAGTTGCACACAGAAAAGCCTGATATGAAATTTATTACTTATAGTCATTTCCCTAATTCCAGTACCCATTAAAAATATGTAACTTGGCAAAATATTTTTGATTGATTTTGTTTTAGTTTCCATTGTGAGAAAATATATTTTCAAAAGACTAAAGGCATTAACTGAATACTCTATAGTATTTAAAAACACTCCAGAATAACGAAGCACAATCTGCATGATGAAATAGATTATTGTGTCCTAAATTTTTTAACAATTATTTATATTTCCACTATAAGTAACATACACAGTATGATACATAGTAGCTCAAAACTGTTCTTTCTTTTTTTTAAGAAATTTACCTGTACCTGTTAAGCACAGATATAGAATGAAATCTGTTTGACCTGGGAACTGCACAGCGTAGGCAGTGTTTGGCCGTGAGAATTGTAATTGTCCGTTGGTGAGAGAATATATTTACCATCTGTCATCTACCATGTTTCTGCTCAGCACTGCCCACTGGAACAATCAGAGTGGCTTTTAGCATTAAAATTCTTTGCCAGTTTTTATTTCCCCAGTTTTTATTTCCAGCTACTACTTTGCATATTTGATAAATAAATAATTCCTACTACCATAGCTTTGTCTGACGGGAGGTGAAGCACTTGGACAGGGTGATTTGTACATAGCAGAAAATGTTGCATGCAGCAGGTGGATAGGTGGAGCCATTATTGCTGGTATGTTTTAAAAAAATGCTAAAAGATTTTTTTTTTGATGTTTGAGTAAAAATAGCAGTTTGGGACCAGCTTTCCATTTACTGAGCTATGAAATGATGAGTGTGTTTTAATAATAGTGGCCACGTTTTTTAATAAATAAAATTAATATAAATGTTCCATGAATTAAGTTGACTCCATTTGTCTATTTGCTTATAGCCAGAGTTATTTAATAAACAGCAATATTGATATTTCATTGTGAACATTGCCCAAGGGAAGAATTCAAGAAATATCCAGAACCACTGACAAAAATTATTTGTAGTACAGTATGAACCATTTTCTGTGGGCTATACCATGTGCTGATTTTGTTTTTAATATTCTTTTTTTGGGTTTCATCTAATATTACTTTCATTAATCCTTTATAAACATATTTCCTTAAATCATATTTTGAACCCAACATAATATAAATAGACAAACAAAACCTTAAATTAGTATATTTTATTGTTTCTTCTCTTGCCCAAAGATGATTACAAGCAGATTTGGTTAACACTAAAGTTTTAACTGATATAAATTTATAGATTATGATTTATTTACTCAAAATGGAAGTGAATCACTGATTTAGATGCCTCGGTCATTGACATCAACTGCCATAGCTAACTTTATTATTTTGTAATAACAAATGATGTCGGCAACTGTGAGAACAATAAAAATCAGTACATTGATTATACTCTTTTATAGCTATTTCTGACATCAATATCATAATTACGTAGTACACAATAAAGAATAAAAGTATATTTATGTTTTTTATTGAGGAAAACCAAATTATTGACACTAGGTGGGAAGAGAGTGACCATTTGAATTATTCTTATATTAAAATACACAATTTCCACATGTTTCTAGATAGCTCAAGTGACATTAAAATTGAAAATGCATTAAAGGACATGTATATGTATCTAATTAATATTATATATTCTGTGGCTTTGGTTCTCTGGATTCAGATCTTAGCACTGACATTTGCTGATTTTGTGACCTTGGGAAAGTTTCCCAATTTGCGGCCTTCCTCTCTTCATATGTAAAATAGGTGTAATATTTCTACTTTCATCATGGGAGTTTTGACATGGTTAAATGTAGTGCTTAGTGCCTAGAACATTAGATTTCCACTCTCTGTAAAGTGCAAAAATTCATAAGATGAGTCTACATGAATAACTTGGGCATTTCCATAAATTCCATTTGTATACATTTACATCCATTTTTTTTTCTTATTCACCAAATAACTTAAAAGATACTTTATCCACTGACTATATTACCTAATTGTCCTCATGCTCTTTTCTTTCCTGCAGTATTTTTCTGATGTTTTTATAGGCTCATTTCTCTTTATTCAGAGAGGTTGGCCCCTGACCAGATTGTATTACATAACTTCATATCTGTATCATGCTTTATCCTACATAACTTCATATCTGTATCATGCTTTATCCTATGCCTCTACAGAATTTTCTTCATAACACATATCATATAAATATTAACATTTTCAGTCATTTACTTTTAACTCATTTATTTGTCTTTTTCCCTCATTTTATTCACCACTACGTTCCCCAAGTCTAGAATGGTACTTACTGTAGATTTGTTGATCAATGAATATTTGTAGAATAACTGAATGGATACATGTTGATGTCCCCTTGTTGTTTCCTCAGCCCCAACTCCTACGTAATCACTGCTATTTACATCTTTACCACATTTCACCCTGTATGGATATTTGAGTTGGGTGGATGAAAATCTCAGCCTCTTCTCTATAGTACTTGCTTTATCATCAGTTTTCTCAGTATGAAAGAGATTATATTATGTGATATTATCTATGTTTTATGTATTTTTGTATGCGTAGAACTTTGTCTTGACTTCCCTATAATAACAAATTTAGGTATTTTACTTAGTGTCATTTAGGATTCAGAATTTAGGTGCCTCCTCAACTGGTGGGCTGCAACACCCAGGAGTGTTTGCACTATTTGGAATTTTTTGGAAATTTGTTTTATAAATGGTTTTAACTAAAGTTGTAAGAGATACATAGAAATGCATAACAGTATTAAGTCTTTCAAAATTACTTATTAAGCATCTACCATGTTTTATTATTGCTGGGTATTGGGACTTTGCTACCCAACTTCAGAGAATCCTATGTCAGTGGTGCCTACAGGTTTTGTGTAGTAATAGTCCTGCTAAGGAACCTATGATATATAAACACACAAAGTTTCTGCCCTTACAAATAAAGAGTTTATAGGGAGAAGATAGAAAAATAAATCACTGCTACCATGATAACTCTGTCACGGAGAACTAGGACAGATAATAATTCTAATACATTCTTCGTGTCAGGAAATGCTTCCCTGGGGAAACAATGTTTATCCTCATTCCTGAAGGAAAAGTAGGGATAGCTTGAATGTTCCTTACTTATGCCCAGGACTAGGTCTGACATACCAAAACTGGAGGGAGCTGTAATCAGGAGGGGCTCCAGGCACTAAGCGTGCTATGTTGGAATACAAATGACAGCGCACAACAGAGGGAGAGACATCATTCCCATAGGTAACTCTGGAGCCTACAACTTTTCTTTTAAAATATCCTGGGAAATTGCCAGTGAACAGTTGCCCCTTTTAAGATATTGCCTGGCAATATCCTTTAACAAGAGACTGGAGTAAAAGAACAGAACTTCTGAGACAGAGGCTCCAAGAAGTAACTGGCCAACATTTTCAGATATTTCACACTAGGAGGGAAAGTGATATCATTTCATTAAGAGAGCCTGTGGGATTTGGGCATTAATATTAATGAATCCTTATCTGAACCCGAAGGTTGTTAATGCCAGCAAACATTCTGGGTAAATTGCTATAACAAAAAGAATATATCGCTAACAATGAGCACTTTAACTTGGGAAATCCTTTCGTATAAAATAGAATTAACACACTTTAATTTGGAGGTGCTTTTTAACATGAAGATTTCCTTGTAATTACTCAACTCTAGTCTTTCAGGAAGATTGCTCATCTCCAGATAACCTGCATTTTATCTAGGCTGTAGCGTTTTCCTAAAGAGAGGCACAAATGATTTATACCTCTAAATCATTTTCATTTCAGGAGCCCAGGTAACACTTTCACAACTTCTAAGTTACATGGATTGTGAACCCCAGAAATATAAGCCCCCTTCGCAAATGAGTTTTACAACGCTTTGTTTTTCTTTCTATCTACTAACACCCAGGCCAAGCCAAAAAAAAAAAAAAAAAACTGTAGCTCTCCCAGTCTTCATTACATACAAGTTGATTTTGCTAAAGTAGTATAACGTTATTTCCAGATGAATTGCTGATCAAGATACCATTAAGATATGGTTTTAGTAAGATGTTTATAAAGTAAGGCCTAAAAAATGTGTGTGCCTTTGAGTGTCACCTCTGTTCGTTTATCTGTGTAGCCCATTCAGTCTTTATAAAGATATAGCAATGTCATGCTAGCATGAGGATAATATATAAAACAAAGAATATTTACAGTTGGCAGCGTGGACAGCACTCTTCAATGGATTCAGTTCATTTAATTAATATTTATCAAGAGCCCAGATGGAGCCTGGCAGGGTATAAAGTGCCAGCCATACCCACCCTCACTGCCTTTTTGCCATCTGCTATACATGGGAATGGCAGGCTACTGGCCACCTCAGGATGAGGAAAATGATCTGTTTCTAGGTCTTTTGCTCCTCTGCTTTTAATTTGTTGGCTATCCATCATCTCTCTCAAGGCTTGAATTTACGTATATATTACACTCAAAGGTACAAGATTAAACGTTCTGAATATGTTTGTCTACAGAACAATTTAGTGTTAGGGTTTTCTTTTCCTTTAGAGTCTAGTGAATCTTAGATTTACTATAAATGACTGTGCATATCTCTAATGATTTCTGAAAAATATGAAATGATTTTCTTAAAAGAATCATGCCAATCAGGAAATGTACTATACAATATACAAAACTTAAGGGTAGAAAGATTAAAGTTCTTCACCTGACATCTCACTGTGACATCAAAATCAAAACCTTCACGACTTTTTCAGAGTTCCTGTTGTGGCTCAGCAGGTTATGAAACTTACTAGTATCCACGAGGATGCCAGTTCAATTGCTGGCCTCACTCAGTTCATTAAGGATCCAGCGTTGCTGTGAGCTGTGGTGTAGGTGACAGGTGAGGCTCTGATCCTATGTTGCTATTGCTGTGACTGTGGCATAGGCCAGCAGCTGCAGCTCCGATTTGACCACTAGCCTGGGAATTTCCGTATGCCACAGGTGCAGCTCCAAAAAACAAAAGAAAAAAAAAAGCAAAGGACAAAGCACAAAACAAAGCCTTCATGACCTTTCAAGTTGTACAAGCAGTCACAAACTTTTGTTTTATTTATTCATTTATTTGTTTATTTATTTTTTAGGTGCACACCTGTGGCATATGGAAGTTCCCAGGCTAAGGGTTGAATCGCAACTGCAGCTGCCCACCTACACCACACCAATAGCAACACAGGATCCAGGCCTAACCTGTGACTGACACCCCAGCTCCTGGCAATGCTAGATCCTTAACCCACTGAGCAAGGCCAGGGATTCAACCTGTATCCTCATGGATACTGGTCAAATTCTTAACCCACTGACCCACAGCAGGAACTCCACAAAGTTCTGTTTTGAACCATTGTTCATGTTTGGTTCCCTTCCAGTTCTTCTGTTGCTTCTTCATAGATTTCCTCATTAAAAAAACAGAATATGTGCAGCCTGTAGTATCCCAGGCATTGGATAGCTTACCCCTCAAATCAGCATCATAGGATTGAATATAGCCAGTGTTGTCATTGCCCATGTAATGGCCCTCCAACTCCTTGTTTTCTTTCACTTGTCCTTAGCTGCTGAATGGTGCTTTTAAAACTAGTGTGTTCCAACTCTGAAACCCTGAGTTAGATCCAGTCTCTTCTGCATTAATGGCCTTTCCCATCATCCCTGATGATGTTTACCCAGAGTTCTCTGCACCCCTGAGTACTGTCTCCTGCTGAAAGAGTGAGATTCTGCCTCTGCTATTATTACATCCTACCGCATTGCCAGACACATTTTATTTCCTTGCTTTATGAAGGTGTTCTTCAAGACTGCCTCACTTTGGCCATACTGCACCTTGTCATCATGACTTTTTCAAGACTTGTACTTACTTTTTTGAGGATAATGCTTCATGGGAAAACTGCTTTCACTTTTTTTCCCAATAGCCTCAGCAAAGACGTCAAAATAAATGAACTCCATGATCATGGAATATATATGACTCTATCTTCCAAAAAGAGAGATTTCTAAGATCAAGTAAATGAAAGATTAATACAAATTCCCTGACTCACTCCTTCAGTTTTGTTCTCAAACTTTCCCAGTATAGTTGACTTAATCATGGCACTTGTAGTTCCTGTTGTGTCTCAGCATTAACTAACTCAGCTAGTGTCCATAAGGAATACGGGGTCAGTCCCTTGTCCCGCTCGGTAAGTTAAGGATCCAGCGTTGGCCATGAGCTGTGGTATAGGTCGCAGATGCAACTTGGGTCCCATGTTGCATGGTGTAGGCAAGTAACTGCAGCTGTGATTTGAACCCTAGACTGGGAGCTTCCATATGATGCAAGTGCGGCCTTAAAAAAAAGTCATGGCACTTGAAGGGGTCAGAAGCAATGCCCGAGATTTTATTTTAGAATGTCCTGACACTTTGAATCACTCAGTTTTCTGTGGCAAGTTCCCTCAGCCAAAATCAGTTTTGCTCAGGTTTCCAAAAACATAAGTAAATGACACAACCCACTTTCCTCCCCGGCATATTTCTCAGGGACTCGAAAAAAAAGTTTTCATAAAATTTTGATTTTCATGTTTATATTCATTGGTTCAATGATAAGTAATATTTATTTTACTGTTGTGGCCAGTGCAGTGTTATTCCCTGTGAATACTTCTTCCAAATACATTAATGTGGGAGAAAAGAGGATGATTGTTTATTCTTCAGCACTTACAGTAGGAAAAATGTTTAAAGAGGAAAGTTTTCATTAAACTTTTGTAAATATTTTGAGAACAACTTAAGAGAATTATTATGGTAATTCTCATACAGTCACTTTGATGACTAACTTAAATGTCTGAAGGACCTCTTGCTTATATAGGTCTTATTCTGTACAAAAGTCTGAAAACCAGTGAGTTGCTGCCATGGCGCAATGGGATAAGAATCCCACTGCAGTGGTTTAGGTCACTACAGAGATGCAGGTTCCATCCCCAGCCCTGTACAGTGTGTTAAAGGATCCAAGCTGTGGCTTGGATTCAGTCCCTTACCTGAGAGCTTCTATGTGCTGCAGGTGTGGCCATAAAATTTTATTTAAAAAGTTCAAAAATCATCTAATGTATTTAAATTAGAACAGAATGATTATATGTTTGCAAATTTTCTCGAAAGTATTACAAACACAAATTATTAAGAGATGTACTGAAATTGGTAAGTTAATATTTTTCTCTGTTTTTTCAATCTAATTTGTCTCATAAAGTAATATTTTTACATACAAGAGAAAAATTATTCTGAATCATTAATGTGAATAAAAAGTAGGGTTTTTTTTTTTTTGGTCTTTTTAGGGCCACATCTGCCACTTATGGAGGTTCTCAGGCTAGGGGTGAAATTGGAGCTACAGCTGCTGGCCTGTGCCACAGCCACAGCAACAGCAGATCCAAGCCACATCTGCTATCTACACCACAACTGATGGCAACACTGGATCCTTAACCCACTGAGTGAGGTCAGGGTTTGAATTTACGTCCTTATGGATACTAATCAGATTGGTTTCCACTGAACCACGATAAGAACTCTGAATAAAAAGTAGTTTTAACCATCATATGGCTTATTGGAATAGATGAAGTTTCTCATCCAGGTCATTTTTGCCCACCACGACACATTTGGAAACTTTTTGAGACATATTTGTTGTCATGCTAGAAACAAACTTTTGGCTTCCAGTATCTGGAGATTAGGAATAATTTGTTGTGTCCAGCACTGCAGGGCAACAGGGAATCCTGGAAGAGGGATGGCGTGCTATAACAAAACACACAAGACTTTTAGATTTAGAAAGTGGGGGACCAGGAGACACTCTGTTCTGCCAAATAGAGTGAAAGAGACCTGGGCTTTGGCCCACAAGTCTTTTATTAAGGAAGGTGCCCTATGTAGATTAGTGGGCTGGAGCAGGCATAGGCAATGACAAGCCTACCTCTTAGTGAACAATAAAGGAAACTATTAGCATCAGAGCCTACCTCTAGCTGCGTAATGTCTATGAATGAGACCCTGTACTATAGAACTGACTCAGCAGATATTCGCCTTCTGCAGAGTTCAGCTGTTCAGTGGTCTCCAACAACAACTAAGCATACTGAAATTCATAGGACTAAGATGAGAAAACCCTGTAATAGATAAACTTTAAGATTATGTGTAAAACTGTGATATAAACAAATCTGTATATAAATGACCGGCTTGGGTATCACAAAAAGAAATTTAATTTAATCAGTCACTAAATATGTATTATCTGTGTTGTTCCAATTCATTTAAATCAATAATAAACTGCATGTTCTTAAGCTAAATACTCACATTGATGTTCCTAAGACTGAGTTGATGTGCACAATGTGAAGGGAATATCAGTTGACTATTTGGGGGTCATTGATAAAAATATACCAATAAAAACTTTTATTT
>PVHT020000173.1:4427118-4596691 GCA_004024745.2 Catagonus wagneri | reverse complement strand
GCGGCATGTGGAGGTTCCCAGGCTAGGGGTCTAATCGGAGCTGTGGCCACTGGCCTGCGCCGCAGCCACAGCAACGCAGGATCCGAGCCGCGTCTGCAACCTACACCACAGCTCACGGCAACGCCGGATCATTAACCCACTGAGCAAGGACAGGGATCGAACCCGCAACCTCATGGTCCCTAGTCGGATTCGTTAACCACTGCGCCACGACGGGAACTCCAATAAAAACTTTTAAAGACAGGAATATGTTCGTACTTTTATGCAGATAACTTTTTCAACATCGTTCTACATCTAAACGAAGAATACAATTATATAGAGATGATTTAGAAGATTTGTTTTAAGTTCAGATAAGAAATGGTTTTTGAAAAGAATTTGAATTTGTAATTGTACTAGTATCTTAGGGTTACTCAGACTTACTAGGTGTTTTATACACGTTCAACTTATGAAAATTATGAACTCTTAGTTCATTTACTAAACATGGTTTAATAAATTCAGGAAGTCATTTATTAAACATAGTTTTGCCCTCCTTATAAATGCAGCGTCCTACATACCAGTGTCTGTTTTCCTTCATAAATGCAAACACTGAAAAAATTAGAAACTCTCTTTCCTAATATATATCCTTCTCCTGGAGTTCCCGTCGTGGCTCAGCGGTTAACGAATCCGACTAGGAACCTTGAGGATGTGGGTTCAATCCCTGGCCTTGCTCAGTGGGTTGAGGATCCAGCGTTGCCGTGAGCTGTGGTGTAGGTTGCAGATGCGGCTCCGGTCCTGCGTTGCTGTGGCTGTGGCTTCGGCCGGCAGCTATATCTCCTATTAGACCCCTAACCTGGGAACCTCCGTATGCTGCAGGTGCGGCCCTGGATAAGGCAAAAAGACAAAAAAAAAAAAAGTGTTAATATATCCTTCTCCTAAACTTTCAAATTTTATTGAACACATTGAAAGAAAGACACACAAAGACAAATGAATGAAAGGAATATAAACTAAGAGAAAAGAAAAAAGGAAGGAACTTTGGGTTTCGTGGCCTCCATTAGAGCAAAAAAATGATCTCGAAAATAGTATTAGTAAGTACACTTACTTTGTAAGGGAACTTAAAACAAAGAAAATGCTTTTTTAATGAGATAAACTATTCTTGCATGAAACAAATGGTACAATTTTTGAGAATTTTCCACTGATATTTTAAAACTTCCCAAAATATGAATATTAGTGGTTATCTTGCAAACAGTGTTAAGAATAAGATATAATAGAATTTTATCTTGGTGTCAAAGGAAATCATACTTTCTAGGTATATTGGGGTTTTTGATTCTTTATTTCATTGGATTATTTCATTTCCTTGTTGAGAAATAAAACATTAAAGAGTGAAATAATAATGAAAGAATGTGAAATATTTGGTCCTGAAGAGACAATAACAAAGTACATTAAAAATAAGAAAAATAAAAAACTATTTCTGTGTTTTTAAAATTTATTTTCTCTTAGTTTTGAGATATAATTGATATACTGCACTGCATAAACTTAAGGTGTACAACATAATTATTTGACATAAAAGCATCATGAAATGATTATCAGGATAGATACATAATCTCAAATAGATACAGAAGAAAAATGTTTTTTCCTTGTGATGAGAACCCATAGGATTTGCTCTCTTAATAACTTTTATGTATAACACATAACAGTGTTAATAATATCAATCATGTTATACATTACATCCCTGGTAAGGGGTAAGATAAATTTTATTTATCTTGCAACTGGAAGTGTATACCTTTTGACTACCTTTGTCACCATACAAAGATATCACTTATTGATTATATTCCCCACACAATACATTTCACCACCATGACTCCTTCATTTTGTAAATGGGAGTTTGTACCTCTTAATTTCCCTCATCTATTTCACTCATCTGCCTACCCTTCTCTCCTCTGGCAACCATCTGTTCTCTGTATCTGTGACTCTTGTTTTGTTTTGTTATGTTTATTTGTTTGTTTTTTAGATTTCACACATAAGTGAAATCATATGGCACTGTTTTTTCTGTGACTTATTTCACTTAGCATAATACCCTCTGGGCACATCCCTGTTGTCCCATTTTTATGGCTGAGTAATGTTCCATTTATGTATGGCTAATCTGTGAATCAGCACTTAGATTGCTTCCATATCATGACTATTGTGCATAATGCTTCAGGGAGTTCCCATTGTGGTTTAGCATGTTATGAAACTGACTGGTATCCATGAGGATGCAGGTTTGATCCCTGGCCTCTCAGTGGGTTGAGGATCCAGTGTTGCCATGAGCTGTGGTGTGGGTCATAGATGCAGCTCAAATACTGAGTTACGGTGGTTGTGGTGTAGGCTGCGGTTCCAATTTGAAATATGGAAGTTCCTGGGAACTTCCATATGCCACCGGTAAGGCCCTAAAAAAGCAATAATAATGATGATAATAATAATAATGCTTCAGTAAACAAAGGGGTGCATGTATTTTTCAAATTAGTTTTTCTATTTCTTTTGAAAAATATCCACAAGTGGAATTGCTGGTAGTTCTACTCCTACTTTTTTGAGGAACCTCCGTACTGTCTTACATAGCGGCTGCAAAGATCTACATTCCCACCAGTAGTACATAAGAGTTCCTCTTTCTCCACATCTCACCAGCCCTTGTTATTTGCTGTCCTTTTGATAACAGTCATTCTGATAGGTGTTAGGTGATATCTCATTGCAGTTTTGATTTGCATTTCCCTAATGATTAGTAATATTGATCATCTTTTCATTTGTCTGTTGGCCATCTTCTGTTGGCCATCTGTATATCTTATTTGGAAAGATGACTGTTCAATAATTATTCTTCCAGTATTTCCAAAGAATTTGGAGGTTATGTTCTCATAAACACAGACACAAATACAGAGATATCACACAAGCATATTTGACCAGTGTACACAAACCATTTAGGTTTTTCTGAATTTTTCCTCTTTCTTTTGATCTAGATTTAATATAGATTTCAGAACTTAAATTGTATAGCTAAAAATATTTATTAGCAGAATGGTTATATTTGTTCTGCCTAATCCAAACTTAATTATGATTGTTAAAAATCTAAGCAAACAAACAGGAATAAAAATGTGTGGAATATGAGTTACGTGTACAAGAGAAACTGGGGGCAGGAAATGGAGAAACACTGCCCAGCATTCTTCCACTTTTAGTTTGGCACTGAGTTAAACCCATACACCTAAAATATATGTTTTTTTAGGGTATTTTTTTGAATAATCCCAAATGTTTGGTTGACCTTAAATTCCTGTTCTCAAATGAACTCCTTCCCTGTGGTCTGCTCAAGAGAGCTACTTAAAGAAGTGGATTGAGAGCCAAGCTCCAAAGTCTGAAAGTGTAAAAGTGCTTTAAATATGCTAAAAGTTGCATTTAATTTAAATACTTCAGATATCTTAGGTATCTGAGACTTATAGAATAATTAGCTTTCACCCTTTGCATTAAGAATTTGTAGTGGAGTTCCCAACATGGTGCAGTGGAAACTAATCTGACTAGGCACCATGAGGTTGTGGGTTTGATCCCTAGTCTCGCTCAGTGGGTTAAGGATCCGGCATAGCTGTGAGCTATGGTGTAGGTTGCAGACATGGCTCGGATCCCGCGTTGCTGTGGCTGTAATGTAGGCCCGTTACTACCTCTCCAATTCGACCCCTAGCCTGAGAACCTCCATATGCTACAGGCATGGCCCTAAAAAACCAAAAAAAAAAAAAAAAGGCAACAAACTATAGCTATTTAAAGTTATAAAAATTATGTTATATTAGTTACTGAAACATAACAAAAATAAACTAGTTAATGCATAATATCATAAGCTCTACAAATCTTACTCTGATTGCAGTTTATCTGAATGTGCAAATTCTATATGCAGTCATCTCTCAGCCTCCAAGGGGATTGGTTCTAGCAATACCCCCATATACCAAACTCCCAGTATGAACAAGTACCATAATTGGCCCCATTGGGAATGGGGACTAGCTATGAGGGGGTTTTCATCAACTGAATCAGTGAACCACATCTAGAAATTTTGATCTATGTCAGATGCAAAACTCACAAATAAGTAGACCCTTTTAGTTCAAACCCCTGTTCAAGAGTCAACTGTGATTACCACATAGATTAGGATTTTAGGTTGATATTTTAGGGAAAAAAAGTGATATTTACTCATGAGGTAAGATAATAATTGATAAGAAAATATGGTAACTGACAAGACCATTATATACATATTTTTAGCAGTTAGCTTATCGCTGGGGAGACTATATATTCCTGTAATTTATGCAAGTTCAAAATCTCATACATTCAAAATATTGCATTTTCAAAGTATCATCAGCAATAGCAACATACATTGTTAGAGGATATTCTATTAAGTTTATATAGTAAAATAGTTTTCACTCATTTCCAAAGCCAATTAAGAACGTAGTATGTTTCTTTTACTATTTTTACTTACTACTGTTTCTACAACCATTAATAGTAGTTCTAAACAGATTTTTTTCTACATTTTATTGGTTATTTGGCAACATTTACTTTCCCTCTCACTGCTCAATTTTATTTCTTGTGTTTCACATTTGTGTCAGCTCAGAACCGCTTGAAGAATCAGTCTACAATTCAAGGCATAGCCACAATCTGTACCCAACCCAGTGAACAGATTTTTAATATCATGACTTTAATTCTTACTGCTAACCATCATCACTTTATATTGTTAATATATAAAATTTGATGTGTTATTCTTTTGAAGAGCCATAAGGAATCATCCAGAATAATGGACACATTGTTATCTCAGCATCATCTAGAAACTGTGGCTATTGTCTCAATTACTTTTTTTTCCCTCATCTTCAAAAACATGTTGGGGCAAACGTTAGCAATTCTTTGACTCTCCAATGTGGTAACTTGGAATGAGCTTGCTATGATGGTAATTGAAATATAGTGGAAAGAAAATAGTATTTAAATAACTGTGTGTATGTAATAAAACTCCTAATTGCCTTGGCTTCCGTATTCATACGCAGTTAGAAAAATTGGACCCACAAAGGGGCAAAGGAAAGACACCTCAGGAAATATTACAAAGATTCCATCTCCAAATTATGTCAGCAGTAAAACAAATGGATTCATTGTTCTCTGCTGCTTTCCTGGGATAAGAGGAAAGCTTGTAATAGATGATCATTTCCAAAGTTAACTGGTGAGAAGGGAATCATGCATTTATTTATTTTAAGTTTTCTCTTTCCCCCAAATAGCCTAGTTGCTTTAATTGAATTCTAAAATTCAGTGTTTCTTGGTGTTCCCATTGTGGCACAGCAGAAATGAATCCAACTATGAGGTGGTCGGTTTGACCCCTGGCATCACTCAGTGGGTTAAGGATCCAGTGTTGCCCTGAGCTGTAGTATAGGTTGCAGACATGGCTCAGATCCTGTGTTGCTGTGGCTATGGTATGGTATAGGTCAGCAACTGCAGCTCCGACTGGACCCCTAGCCTGGGAATCTCCATATGCCACGGGTGCGACCCTAAAAAGCAAAAATAAAGAAATAAAATAAAATTCAGTGTTTCTTAAAAAGAGAGAGAGGGTATCTATGGAGAATGTGTATTCAATACCTGAGCAAATGCATCCTAATTTATTTTATGGATTATTATGGCAGGATCCAAAATAACCATTTGGAAGAGAAATTCTGAAAAAAAAAAAGTCTACATGAATCTAAAAAGAGTTTTCCAGTCCTGTAGTTAGGAATTTTAGTGGGGAGATGGCAAAAGTATGAGATCCAATGTCACATGACTTGATAGCAAATAAAGCCTACTTAGAAAAAAAGATACCCTTAGTGGTAAGTGGAAAGGACACCGTTCCTTCTCTGTCTTAAACTGGAATTTACTAATGTGCAGATCAAATTCACATGTAGTAGCATGACTTTTGATTTTTTTTAATTGTTGTTAATACCAAGACCTTCCATTGTACTCGAGCTGAGAGAAGAGTAAAGATTTTAAGGCAATTGTTAAAATCCTTTCAAAAAAATTCATAGAATATTTGGTAATAAATGGTAATGGAGTTGTAACAGTGAATTTCATATGTATTTGTGCATCTGTATACATTTTCTTGAAACCACCTTTCTGTATGCTTTTAAACTTGTTAAGTGATACCATGTGCCTACTTGTTATCATTTCTTACTTAGAATTCTAAAAAATATTTTGATATATTTATGTAGCCATAAGGAAACTACCTTTTTTTCCCCCCACCAGGCTAGAGGCCAATCCGAGCGTAGCCGCCGGCCTATGCCATAGCCACAGCAACACGGATCCGAGCCGTGTCTGCAGCCTAAACCACAGCTCACAGCAACACCAGATCCTTAACTCATTGAATGAGGCCAGGTATCGAACCCACATCCTCATGGATGCTAGTTGGGTTCATTAACCACTGAGTCATGATGGGAACTCCGGGAAACTACTTCTTAATAGTTGCACAGTATTTCATTTTGTAAATATTTACTGTTAAAACATTTATTGTTATTAGTTTATTATTATTATTAGACATTTGCAGCATCACTTACAGTTTGATATTGCAAACACTACTGTAATAAACACTTTATACCATACACATTACCTCATATTTTAAGTTTTTTGTCATAGATGAGTTTCTAAAAAGAAGCATATTGATTTCAAATGGCATGTACATATTTGATGCTGTTGATATCATAATGACTGAATTTCTTTTCACAAGGTTGTACCAGTTTTATCTCCCATTAGCAATACATCATATGCCCATTTCAGTGAATCCTTATTGGGAAAAATGTTGTGGATAGGAAAGAAACAGGCTTGAATTTACTAAAAACATTCACTGAAAACATAAATCAGAATCTAATAATTACATGATATTCTTTTGAAAGAATACATGATTTTTCAAGTAATTTATTTTTGTATATGATAGCACCAGTTGACAATCTGTATTTTTTTTTACTTTAGTTTTATTGGACTAGAGTTGATTTACAATCTTATGTTAACTTTTACTATACAAAAGTGACTAAGTTATATATATATATATACACACACATATATATATATATATTCTTTTCATATTCTTTTCCATTATGACTTACCAGAGGATATTGAATATAGTTCTCTGTACTATACAGTAGGACTTTGTTGTTTATCCATTCTATATAAAATAGTTTGCCTCTACTAATCCCAAACTCCCAGTCTTTCCCAATTGGCAACCACAAGTCTATTCTCTATGTTTGTGAGTCTGTTTTTGCTTCATAAATATGTTCATTTGTGTTGCATTTTAGAATCCACATGTAAGTGATATCATATCGTAGAGGAAGAAGATTAGGAATCCACTCTATCGACTTTTATTCAATGTAATTTTGGTAGCCCTAGGCATGACAGTCTGAGAAGAAAAAGAAACAAAGTGCATCCAAATTGGAAAAGAAGAAGTAAAACTGTCATTGTTTGCAGATGACATGATACTATACATAGAAAATCCTAAAGACACTACCAGAAAGCTCACAGAGCTCATCAATGAATTTGGTGAAGTTGCAGGATACAAAATTAGTACATAGAAATTGATTGCTTTTCCATATACTAACAATGAAATATCAGAAAGAGAAATCAGGTAAACAATTCCATTTACCATTGCTTAAAAAAGAATAAAATAGGAGTTCCCACTATAACAGTTCGCTGTTGTCCCACTGTCCTGTGGCACAACAGGATCAGTGGCATCTCTGCAGCTCCAGGACACAGTTTGATCCCCAGCCTGGTACAGTGGGTAAAAGGATCTGGCATTGCCTCAACTATGACATAGGTAGCAATTAGAACTCAGATCCAATCCCTGACCTAGGAACTGCATATGCCACAGGGCAGCCTAAAATAAATTAAAATAAAATAAAATAATGAAATAAAATAAAATCTAGGGATAAACCTACCTAAAGAGACAAAAGACTTGTATTCTGAAAATTATAAAATGCTAATGAAGTGGAGGATGGCACAAACAGATGGAAAGATATACCATGCTCTTGGGTTAGAGGAATCAATATGGTCAAAATGACTATAAGACAAAAGGCAATCTACAGATTCAATGCAATCCCTATCAAATTACTAATGGCATTTTTCACAGAACTAGAACAAAAGTTTTAAAATTTGTATGGAAACACAAAAGGACCGAATGGCCAAAGGAATCCTGCAAAAGAAAAATGGAGCTGGAGCAATCGGGGTTTCTGAATTCAGCCTATACTGCAAAGTTTACATCATCAAAACAGCATGGTACTGGCACAAAGACAGAAATATAGATCAGGATAAAAAGCCCAGAAATAAACCCAGACATCTGTGGTCAACTAATCTATAATGAAGGAGGCAAGAACATTAACAGTAGAGAAAAGAAAAATCTCTTTACTAAGTGCTGCTTCAGAAACTAGACAGCTGCATGTAAAAGAATGAAATTAGAACACATTCGTACACCATACACCAAAGTAAACTCAAAATGGATTATAGACCTAAATATAAGACCAGATACTATAAAACTCTTAGAGGAAAACAGAGACCAAACACTCTCTGACATGAACCGCAGCAATATCTTTTCAGATTCACCTCCTAGAGTAATGAAAATAAAAATAAACAAATGAGACCTAATTAAACTTAAAAGCTTTTGCACAGCAAAGGAAACCATAAAAAAAAAAAAAAAAGATTGGGAGAAAATATTTGCAAATGAAACAGCTGACAAGGGTTTAATCTCCAGAATATATGAACAACTCATTCAGCTCAATATTATGATCAGTATCATCTCAATATCATAAAACAAGCAACCAAATAAAAAAATGGGCAGAAAATCAAAATAAACATGTCTTCAAAGAAGACAGACAGCCAAAAAACATGAAAAATGTTCAGTATCACTATTAGAGAAATGCAAATCAAAACTACTATGAGGTACTACCTTAAAGCAACCAGAATGGCCATCATCAAAATGTCTACAAACAATAAGTGTTGGAGAGGGTACAGAGAGAAAGGAACCCTCTTTCACTGTTGGTACGAATATAAATTGGTACAACCACTATGGAAAAGAGTACAGAATTTCCTCTAAAAACCTGAAAATAGAGTTGCCATATGATACCACAATCCCACTCCTGGGCATCTATCCAGAGAAAACCATAATTTGAAAAGACACATACACCCCAGTGTTCATTGCAGCACTGTTGCCAATAGCCAAGGCATAGAAGCAATCTAAATGTCCACTGACAGAGGAATGGATAAAGAAGATATATACAGTGGAATATTAATCAGCCATAAATAAAAAGTTCGATGCCATTTTCAGGAACATGGATGGACCTATACGTTATCATATAAGTGAAGTTAGTCAGACAGTGATAGACAAACATCTTAGGATATCACACATGTGGAATCTAAAAAAAAAAAAAAGATACAAATCAACTTATTCTCAGAACAGGAAAAGACTCACAGACTTTGAAAACAAACTTATGGTAACCAGAGTGGACATGTTTGGGGGGAGGGATATATTAGGACTTTGGGACTGGCATATGAAAACTATTATATATGGAATGGATGGTCAACAGGGACCTGTGCTATAGCACAGGGAACTCTAACCCATATTCTGTGATAATCTATATGGGAAAAGAATCTGAAAAAGAATGGATTGTATATGTATGAATTAATTTGTTGCAGAGCAGAATTATCACATTGTAAATCAACCATACTTCAATAAAACTTTAAAAAATTAAAACAATAAAAATGAAACATTATCTTGAACAAAATCACCCTAGAATTTCTCCAAAGTGTTACCTATTCTCACTTTAGTGCCTTCATTTTATAACTTCTTTTTTACTCTCAATTTACTCTGATCATGCTTTTGTTCTATTACTTAACCATAATGATTTATATGAAGGCATTAAAGATTTCTATAATGAGCAAAATTGAAATTTCTCTTATCTTTTTCAATTTCTCAGTGGAGCTGACAAGTTAAAACACTCGCAAAGTACGCTGATAATTCTGAAATCTCTGTCTCCCACTACCAAGTTCTTCTTCCTGTCTTTTTTCTCACACAGTAGGCAGTGATCATTTAAATAAGTAAAACGAGTATTTCTCCTTTGCTTAAAAAAAATCCCATGGCTTCACTTTGAAATTAGAAAAATATTTTAAATCTTTGAAGAATCCCAACCACAGGTCTGCAATATCATCTCCGAATACCCCCAGCCAACTCAGCCTCCACTCCAAGTTAGTCTGGCTTCTTCATGACTTTTATCATGCTACTTTGTAGCAAAGTCCACTGTAATTATACTGCCTAATGTTCAGCCAGCTTTAGTAACAAGTCTCTGGTACCTCCAGCAGATGCGTTACCAGGGAAGATAAGGAGATACCCCATGTGGCAAAATATGACTAATGATAGATTATGGAAGGAGATATATTTTTGCCTTCCCTCATCTACCCTAAAAGACTATTGTGAGGGTCCACATGGGCCCTACAGAGATGCCTTTCCTGAATTATTTGCTTTTCCCCTTTTCCTGCCTCATTTTACTTTCCTACTTATATTTGTCGCCCTGATATTACCCTCTTCCCATACAGTGTAAGTATGTAAATTTGTCTGACTCTGTTTTCTCAGGAATGGAGTCTTTGACATCATGTAGTCTCCCTGTCCTCATTCTTTCCTCTCCAGTCTCCCTATCCATTATATTCTAGCTATACTGGCATATTTGTTTTGGAATTCTTTCCTCCTCCTCTGTCGCTCTCACTATTTTTGTTTGGTTGCCTCCTGCTCCTTTTTTATGTCTCTGCACAGACACGAGTTCTGCAAAAAGGTTTTGCCTGCCCACCCTGCCTAAAGAAACACCCTCCTCCCATTCAGGCACTTTTCATATCTTATTTTATTATTTACTCATTATTGATGAATTTTAAGAAAAGGGTATCAAAATTTTCTTGTACCAATAGTAAGACATACTATTCTCAATCCTCCTGAATGGTTCTTATGTTTCTTTTAGCCATGGTCTTATTATAAATCCTTACTTTGCCTGAAATAGTTGTTATCAGCCTTTCCTTTTCTTTTCTACATGGACCCAGACATGGAATATTCTTTTTTCTTATAATTCTCAGATAATATTTACAAAATAATATTTTGTATAAGAATTTTACTTGAAAATCAGGAATAGAGATTGAAGCATATGGTGAAGTGGAGGGTTACTTTCAGGTGCACAGAGCTTAACAGCACAACTGTCTACCATACTTACCTTCAAAATGGACATGTATGTCCAGAATATTTGGGCCTTTCAATAACTGAGTCTGTCTCACCGCTGACTCTTTCATGGGCCCCACATTCCTAAAACTTGCCTGGGCTTTTTCCTTACCTTCACTCCACATCAACTCTAGCTGCTTCAGATCCCCAGGCAATGTAATTCTCTTTATGAACAGCTTTGGGAAGTTATGAATTATTATAATTTTGTTATAGGGAGGAATTTAGTTTTCTTATCTCAGCCTGAACACATCTCTTCCTTATAAGAGCCCTGAGGCTGATCTTTGCCTAACTAAATATGGCTCAGAAGAATAGTGCTCAGGAAAAGATAGATACCTCTGTGAATAATTCTGTCACTAGACCTTAAATCGACAACATTTTTTTCATGGCTACAACTACAAGAATCTTTTTTTGTCATTGATGTTTATGAGATAAAAATTGGTTCAAATAAAAGAAGAAACAGCAATACCCTTGTATAATAAGCACTGTGCTCCAAAAGAAAAAAACTGTTTACAGAGTTTGGAGTCAGTTTGTTTTCTCAGGTCACATCAGCGCAAAAACATAGTTATACCAAAACATCTAATATTTTTAACTGACCCAGAGATGTAGTTACTCGATCTTCTACCTCTATCTCACTTCCCTAGATGGTTATTAGACATAGAAAAGCCTTTCAGTACTTTTTGGGTTGAAATTATACTGGCAGTTTTTGTTCCTTGCCTTAGTAAAAAATCCAACTCACTTGTTTATTTTTTCCTATTTATCATGCCTGTATGTGTAATAAGTTCCAGACCTGGAATCTAGCAGAAGTTTCTAAAACACATTCATGAGTGATATTACTATGAGACACTCTTGGATTTATAGTTCACAGAATGTATAGTTTGTCTTTTAATCTGAGTGTGCACTTTGAGTAATTCTGCACCATTTTGATTTATAGTTCACAGAATGTATAGTTTGTCTTTTAATCTGAGTGTGCACTTTGAGTAATTCTGCACCATTTTGAAATCCATAGGGGAAGCACTTATAGAATTTAATGTTGGAAAGATGTGTGTGAGTAGATATGTATTTATACAAAGTTAAATGAATGTGTATATTCATTGATTTTCATGATATATTACTGTATAAACATAGTTCTAGTTTAATGCCAAATAAGCACTATAGGAATACAATAAAGAGGGATAAGACACTGTTCTTTTGAGGGTAAGATAATTCCAGGGGTCACTAGTAAATATTCCTCAACACTTTATATCTATTTTGTAATTTCCTGTTAGTGTGTTAGATTTTAACTATTTAACATTTTTGATAATTAAATTCACCACAAGCAAACTATATTCAATTTTTTTCAGCCTCATTTGGACAATTGCAATACGTTTCCCATAACAACAAACCTACAGTCAATATGGCCGTAAATTCAGTATTTATAAAATAATGTATTTTTTAAAAGCCAAGTTGAACTATTTACTTTGCAATACAGTGAGGTGAACTGAAAGAAGAACAAGTGGATTCTGGCCATCTATCCTATTCTTATTTCTCACAGCATGAACTTGAGAAAATTCATGTAAACTGGTCTTAGATTAAATTATCTTTAATTTGAAGGAGTTAGATGAAGTGATCTCTCTGTATGTTAGTTGAGCTAATTAAGCCATTGCATTTAAGGTCAAAGGTAGGCCTTCTTTTTTGATTGAGATATGAATGACATATAACATACTAGTTTCAGGTATACACTTTAATGATTTCATAATTTGTATATATCATGAAATGATCATAATAGTAAGTCCAGTTAACATCAGAAACTGTATGTAATTACAGTTTTTTTTCTAATGGTGAGAATTGTTAAGAACTACTCTCTTAGCAACTTTTAATATAGGATTACGCTGTCTTCAGACTTTCCAATTCACCTTCCAGTTTTTTTGCTGTGCTTTTTTTCTCTCCTTTCTTCTGCTTGCCTCCCTTTTCCTTTCGGTAAAAGCATATAATATCTCCCTTTCAATTTTCTATCTAACTAAAAACTTTGCAAATTTCTTCCTCGTATCTTATCTCTAGGCTTGTTTTTCGACTAATTTTTATTCATATTAGATTAAAGGAGTGATGATATGATTCATAAAGGCATAAATGATTGTATAGTATCCTTATTGGGCTATTTTTAGTATAAAACAACTAAAAAGCAACCTATATAAATAAACCACTGATGGAGATTTTGAAACAATTTGATGAAACAAAGTTTAAAAAAATGCATCCCAGGACCCCTTAAAAGATATTAGACAAGCTTTTGTCTAATGATGGCAGATCGTGTCTTCCTTCATATTTTTCTTCTTCAAGTGAGCTGCAATACTCAACAAGAAAACAATTCCTCCAACCCAAGTTAAGTGTTATAGAATTAACATTCAAATTGAAACTGTAATGTGTTATTTTTTTATAATACCTAAGTATTTTAAATCTCACTTATTTGGAAATGAACTTTATTGATAGAAACTCTTTCATGATGAAAGGTATTCGAACAATCTGTCTCATAAGCAAATACGAACCTTATGCTGCATGGTAAAATTTTTATAGAGAAGCAGTAATTAAATAACTGATATAATTTTATGGCATTCCCATTGTGGCCCAGTGGTTAATGAATCCGACTAAGAACCATGATCCCTGGCCTCGCTCAGTGGGTTAAGGATGTGGCATTGCTGTCGTTGCTATGAGCTGTGGTGAAGGTCGCAGTCGCAGCTGGGATCCCGCTTTCCTGTGGCTGTGGTGTAGGCCGGCAGCTACAACTCCGATTAGACCCCTAGCCTGGGAACCTCCACATGCCATGGGCATGGCCCTGGAAAAGACAAAAAAAGAAAGATATAATTTTATGTGCCAGTCTTTAAATTTAAATAGCAAAATTTTTGATATAGTATTTAGTGCTGTCTTCTATAACTATGCTTAAGTTGATTACATAATAAAATATTTATTGGCCTTATTCCATAGTGACTTTGTTGTAATTGTTGTTTTATCATTAACTTTGGGAGATTTAATTATCCTTATTACTGGAAATTTGGAATGAGAAGATTCTGACAATTTCAGTCAAAAATTTTGATGGCGCTAAAGTTAACATATAAAATATATACAAATCTGAAAATTCTATTCATTTTAGTATAATATACATATGAATAACAAAACCTAGGCCTCCAAAAAATGGGGTAGATGAAGTTACTAAAAATTTTACCAAAAACCTTATTATTAGTCATTAACTAAAATTAAAATTCAAAGTCTATTGTAGTGCATGCCATGATTTACTTAAAATCTGTTGAATAAATGGTCTGCCTAGTGATTTTCCAAATTACTCTCAGCAGATTTTATTTTCTAAACAAAATTTTACAAGGCACAACAATGATGCATAAAATAAAACGTTAAAAAGAGATCAGCTCTGTCTCAAGTAGCAATAGGAAGTTGAGACTCCTGATCAACCTAACTTCTCCACCACTTTTTGTAGCTATGTGAATCACAGCTGAGACCTACTAGATCTCTAAGAATAGAGTTCCAAAAATCACTTAGCAGTTCTAGTAATGTCATGGTGGCTTCTATAAAACCAAACTGCCAAAAAAACAATTAAATATGGACAAATGGTATTTTTTTAAAGCAAACAGTTGAAAACACTAGAGACTGACATAAAGAAGGCAGAAATTTGAGGGAATTTGATATTTGATAAAATGGACTTCACTGGGTGAAACCTATGTTTACATGTTTTCTTTGTTTTGTTTTGTTTTTCCTGAGCATTATTCAGTCTACAGCATTCAGAAAAGATTTTAAAGACCGAGCAAAAAGCTCTGCAGTGTTATTGAACGGAGGTGTAATTTCAGAAGACAGAATTTGGGGTTACCAGATAGCTACAAACTGAGGTAATGAATTCAGGAAAGTAGAGAGCCACAAACATAGAAAACTTTAAATTTTCATAAAAGTCTCTCTATATATTTGGTTGACCTTTTGATCCTGCACTAGCAAGAAAAAATACAGTAAATCGAGCAGGAAGCAAAAGGTAGAAAGCAGAATATGTTGAATGAGACTTCAATTGGGTGTCACTGTAGGGGATTTAGAATTTGAAATTTGAAGTGTGCTAGGTTAGAGGGATTTCCACTGAAATCTAAGAGGGCCTACACCCTCACATAGTTCTATATCTTAGAACTAACAATTATCCTAAAGACTTAGGACAAAATTCAAACAGATACTCCCTAACAAGGTGTAAAGCCAAGCTTCTACTAGTTCATGGCATCAGTCAGTAATTTAACTAAATGTCAGAAGATGAATTACTACTTTGCTTATGAATATAATAGAACCCAGTGTCTGTTCATTGTATCATCCAAAGTGTGCAGTACAGAGGAAAAAAAGATATTAGATGTGCAAAGAAACCAGAAAATTGATCCATAATTAAGATAAAAAGCATTCAATATAACCAGACCATGAGGCCACCCAGAATTACCAGATTTGGACTTTTAAAACAGCTAATGGATCTCTGTTCAATGGCTGGCTTAAAGGAAATGACTATTATAATAATTGAACCAGAGAGGAATCTCAGAGAGCAAATGGAAATTATTTTGAAAATAATCAAATGGAAATTCTAGAACTAAATATTGAAAACATATTTATGAAATTGTGATTGAAAACTCAGACCTGAAGAATGAAGCGGATGCCCGTGTATAAGAAACACAGTCTCAAACAAGATGAACCCAAAGAGACCCGCACCAAGAAATATCACAGTTAAAATGACAAAAGTTAAAAAGAGAATTCTAAAGACAGCAAGAAAAAAACAAAGAGTCACATGCAAAGGAACCTCTATAAGGTATGAGCTGGTATTTCTACAGAATCTTTGCAGGCCAGAAGGGAGTGGCAAGATGTATTTAAAGTGCTGAAAGGAGAAAAAACTACATCTTGGATAATCTACCCACCAATGTTATCATTAAAAATTGAATGAAAGATAAAATTCTCAGACAAGCAAAAACTGAAAGAGCTCACCAATACTAAACTGACCCTAAAATAAATGTTAAAGGTCCTTTTAAAATGGAAAAGTACAGGCTAGAATAAGAAGTAAGAATTTTTAGGGAAGGAAAAATATGTAATAAGGACATGCCGGCAGTTATCCTCTCGGTGGGAGGTAGGGTAGAAGTGGAGGGCAGTAAGGGCAAATGTATAGTAAAGACTATGAATCAACCACTTAAATAAGCTATTGAAAGTATGAGGGGGATGAGGCCATTTTCATTACTCGACTTTCAGAGACGCAGGCCTTGGGAGTAGGGTGAGCCTGAGACTGTGGCTCAGGCAGCTCCAGCAAAGGAACAGCGGTGCCATCATGTAAGGTTGGAGGAAGAGCAGCAGAGTGTCCAGTTTAATTAACGTCATCCCCCTTTTCGTTAGAAACAGGCAAAACAGATTTCTTGGCCTTCCTTTCCTATTGGACCATAACCTTACGTTTTCTTTGCACAGACTTATTCTGATACAATAACATAAAAGACTGTACATAAGCTATTTCATTCCATTTTTCTTCCTATTTAACAAAATAATTATAGTTACAAAATTGTATTGTTTTAAGGGTCTGTTTCTAGACCATTTTGTTCTGATCTTTATAATATTGTGGCCATACAGTGTTACAAAACATACCGTTTTTCCTTTCCATGGATTAATAACTGAAAGTCACCCAGTTTTAAAGAATGCAGCCTAGAGGGCTTCAAGGGAGGATTGAATTAACATTTCCCATTTTGAAGGAGTTTTGTTTCTAGGTGGTCACAGCAATAAAACCTTTCTAAGGGTCTTTGCTACAGTCACCAAGAAACTCAATCCCCAATTAATTAATTCTTAACAATTAAGACAATTAGACATAGATGGATACAGACAAACAACATCCAAAAAACAAGACCAAAAACCAGAGCTGCAGGTCTCTAACCCAGTTATGGAGTACCTCACCAGCTGTAACCTATTACATTGTCTACAAAATCCTGTTGGGGGGGGCCGCTAACTCATGATCTGGACAGGACTGCCAAGCAATTTAGGCACAAGTGTTTTGTTTTTGTTTTTAACAAGGTCACCCAAAGAAGGTCTTCAAAACCCAAAATTGTTTCTTTGTTACAAACAAAACTAAGTACTGAAGGTTGATCAGCACCTCACCAGGGAAATCAGGGTCACAGTCCCAGGAACCAGTAGACCCTGCAGCTGCTTGGACACATCCATGAGTTCTCAATAATGGCAAGGGACCTATGATCCATGGGCAAAAGTTCCATCTGGGCCTACTTTCTGGTTGGCTCACCAAATTTGTTACCCAACCAGGTTACTTTTGCATAACACACAAGCAACCCAGAATGCTAAATGCAGCAGTTTACCACAAATTGAGAGTTTATTAAAAAAAAGGCAGCTAAACAAGATGAGAGAAAAAGTTTCAGATCTGCCTACCCAAAGGCAAGGAGCTTGAGGTATTTATCTGATAAAGAATAAAGAAGCAGGATAGCCTGAGGCAAGAGGCACAATATTGGGAAAAAAGTGTGGTAATTGTTCTGCACAGGTGTAACCAAGCTATAGGTCTCTGAACATAAAAAAAATGAGATCCTTTGCATGATCTGAGGGCGGGTTTTTCAGCCCTCTGACATCAAAAGGTCACTGAGTAGACACTCCTGCATGCCTGGTTGGAGGGTCATTGGTCCTACCTAGCCAAACAGCTTGGTTTGAACTAGAGGTGGCTGACTCCAAGTTTATAGAAAATAATTTGGGCCTAAATATCATATTGTTTAGGCTAATTACTGCTTGGGTCACATGTGTATCATTTGTAGATGACCAGATTAATGATGGCAGGTGAAATGGATTTGACTGTGATTATCCATGGTTTAAAAACCATTTGATATATTAAAATATAATACAAAAAAATACTTAATTAAACCAATATAATAAGTGGGGAAAATAGAAATTAAATAGTAAATTGGGAAAGATATAAACTAAAACAATTACTAAATTAAAATGGACTAAATATTATAAATAGGCAGAGATTTTTAGAAGGATAAAGACCTGTGATTAAAAAAAGAAAAAAACTCAACTAAATTCTGTCTATAGAAGATGTACTTTAAATATAAGCACAGAGAGATTGAATGTAGAATGATGAGTCCATTCTTTCTAAAGATAAGGCAAAATTTGACAGAACTAAAAGTAGAAAGTAACAAATCGAAAATTTCATTTGGAAATCTTAGTAATTGTCTCTGTATAAATGATTGCTCAACTAAATAAATAAATGATCATAGCAATACTATCAGCCATTTTTATTGTACCCCTAAATTATAGAATATTCTTTTAAGTGCACATGAAATGTTTCCTAAAGAAGCCAACATATTCAAACATAAAACGTTTCAATAAATATTATAAGATGTAAATCTCAGGGAGTTCCCGTCATGGATCAAAGCTGACTGGTATCCATGAGGACTCTGGTTCAATCCCTGGCCTTGCTCAGTGGGTTAAGGATCCTGCATTGCCATGAGCTGTGGTGTAGGTTACAGATGCGGCTCGGATCTCATGTTGCTGTGGTCGTGGGGTATATGACCCCTATCCTTGGAACTTCCATATGCTGAGGGTGTGGCCCTAAAAAGACAAAAAAAAAAAAAGATGTAAATCTCACAAAGTATATACTTACACCACAATAAAATGAATTAGGTCACAATAGGATAAAGACAAAATCACACAAGTGATTTCTAAACAAATATTTAAATGCAAATATGAAAGAAGAGTTTTGAATATTATTTGATCAATGGGATTAACACTTTTAAAAACCAAATAAATATTCAGGATTTATATTATGTGAGGAAATTAAAAATATGGAATTTTTGGAGTTCCCGTCGTGGCTCAGTGGTTAACGAATCCGACTAAGAACCGTGAGGTTGCGGGTTTGATCCCTGGCCTTGCTCAGTGTGTTAAGGATCCAGCGTTGCCATGAGCTGTGGTGAAGGTTACAGATGCGGCTCGGATCCTGCGTTGCTGTGGCTGTGGTGTAGGCCGGCAGCTACAGCTCCTGTTAGACCCCTAGCCTGGGAACCTCCATATGCCGCGGGTGCGGCTCTACGTAAAGGCAAAAAGAAAAAAAAATATATGGAATTTTTAAATTATCCTTTGTCACTCTTCTTTTTAATAATTTGAGCAGAATACCTTTTTAGGTGAAGTAATTGGTTATTTGAAAATTCCAAATTTAATAAAGAGTTCTGAGTTCCTACCTAATCCACTTGATTCCATGGATCAGGTTGCTGAATCAAATTATTCGTCTAGTTTAATTTTGCCACTTAATATTGTAAAATCTTTTAGGGAAAATGCCATTCCCTTCTGATCCTTAGCAATTAGTTTTGTGGCTTGAAGGTGTTCAATAAATATTTGTTGAATAAATACCTTTATCGTTAGTCCAGAAAATAAAACAGTAAACACTGGAGGAAATTTAAAACTAATATTTTATTTATCTTTTTCATTTATAATGATTTTTATTTTTTCCATTATAGCTGGCTTACAATGTTCTGTCAATTTTCTGCTGTATAGCAAGGTGACCCAGTTACACATACATGTATACCATGTATACATTCTTTTAAAACTAATATTTTATGAGATAAAGTATAAGGGAGAACTATATTAGCCAGAATAGGGGACACTTTTGACATATAATCTTTCATTAAGTGAAATAATAAGCTTTGCTCAGATTCTTCATCCTGACTGAGGTTTCAGTTTATAGCATTTTGGATGGTGTTAGAAAAATGTTTACAATCAAAATGAGAATATTTGTTTATATTTTAGGATTCAAATTTTTAGTATGAAGTTTGGTTTTGGACAACATCTATGAAATTGCATTTTTAGCATGCACATATCTTTTTTTTTCTTTGTGCCATTAGACTCAGAGAATTATCCTTTGTCTTTCCTGAATTAGATCAGCATCAAAGACCTTAGGACCAATGGGTACACACAAAAAAAGTAGTTCTCTTTATATGTAGATAAAACAGATTTAACCATAGGCCTTCAGGAAAGAGAAATAATAATATTGTTATTATTATTCTCTATTCTTCTTTTACCTTCTCTTCTCCATCAAGTATCTTGCTCAAACATCGTCAGTCACTATTTAGCCTAACACTAACTTTTAAATTACATACCAGAAAATTCTATTTAAAGTTTTTATCTCTTACCACTCTGTCTTTCCAACAACATTCTCTTGTGCTTTTATTCTTTTGCACCCCACTGTGATGAGATGGTAAACAAAGGCAGAGTTAGTATGGAAACAGAAGCACAAAGAACAAAGCAATTATCAAGAGCATGTACCTAATCAACAATGACACAGATAAAGCCCAGATACACACTTTTTCAATTCCTGAATTCTCATGGTCTTTTGCTGAAAATTGAAAATTACATTAGAAACAAAAGGAGTCTTTTTGAGATGTCAAGTAAATTGCTTAACTTATAAAGCACATAGCATATATTTAATATGAATGTCTTAATTTTTGGCTAGTAATGTGTTTAGATGCAAGTAACGATCATTTAAAATAGAGTTATATGGCATGATTTTTAATTAATTCAAGTTATTCTGACCATCCCTGGTATTATCATTTTGTTATTTAGCATAAAATGGGAATACAGAATCTAGGTTACTGCCTACTAAAACAGGCTTCAACCTTGAGGTAATTTCAACTTCCTGAGACTCAATTTAAGACCACCTTTTTTTTTTTTTTTGGTCTTTTTAGGGATGCACCTGCGGCGTGTGGAGGTTCCCAGGCTAGGGGTCTAATCGGAGCTACAGCTGCTGGCCTACACCACAGCCACAGCAACACGGCATCCAAGCCGCATCTGCAACCTGCACCACAGGTCATGGCAATGCCGGATCCTTAACCCACTGAGTAAGGCCAGGGATAAAACTCACAACCTAGTCGGATCCGTTTCCTCTGAGCCACGATGGGAGCTCCAAGACCACTTTTAAGTAGAAAATTCTGAACCTATAACTCTTTAGGTGGTAGCTAAGTGATTGGGATTGGGTTTTCAGTTTGGACCTAAGGAGGAAAAGCTAAAGAATAACATCGTATGTTTGGTATGTAGATGAATAAGCAGAGCCAAGTTTAGTTTTGTTTTATTATTTTTTTTATGTTACTGTTGTTTTGCTATGTTATTTTGATAAATTATGTGCAAAATTGCACATAAAAGAACACAAACTTATTTTTTTTGTGTCCATCTGAATGAGAAACCCACATCATAAGTAAGGAAAAATGATGTAGGTACATAACTACTCATGATTTCTCCTAATTTGAGGAAATCTTTTTGAAATTATTAGTGAGAATTTTTGATTATTTAAATTGCTATAATGGATGCTGAATACTGGTGCTTCTCTAACTAGGAAAGTCTTTATCCTCTATTAATCATCTAGATTTTGAATGAGAACAAAGGAATTTGTAAAAGGAAGTAGATGCCTATAGAAATACAAAACAGTAATAGCTCTGAACCCACAGTCCAAGGACCCAAAGTGATTTTGTGCCAAATACAGTTATTATTATTCTAATACATTCAGAGACTGTTCTAATAACCATTAGGCGTATTCTATCATTTTCATTGCCACCAGTGAGCCTAGTCTTATAATCAGTTTTCTTTTTGTCATTCCTGGCTTACAGAGCCATCACTGAAGCCATCTTTTGGTAAAAACATATCCTTCAGCCCCTCCCATAGTGGGTTTTCTCATAACATGATTACCTTTGTCCAGAAGTTTTCTCAAACCTGAGAACTATTGACATTTGGAGGCCAGATATTTTTGTGTGCATGTGTGTATGGTGTCATGTGGTTATAGGATATTTAGCAACATCCCTGACCTCTACCCATTAGATACCACTAGCACCTTTCCAGTTATGACAACCAGAAATGTCTCCAGACATTGGCAATCCTGGGGAAAAGATTAAAATTGTCTCTGGTTGAATATCACTAAGCTATGAGAATTCTAGAATTGCATGCTGTCTTAGCATGGGCCATAACTTTATGTTTTACCTCTACAAATATATGAGTCTCTAGTTTGTACTATGTTATCAAACACTGGGGGCAGGGATATGAGTAGAAATTAATCCTGAGGAAGTTAGAGTAAATACAGAAGATTGGAATTTTAAGTTGGACCAGATTTATAGATAAGGGTGTCCTTAGCAGTAATATGACTCAGTGTGCTAACATATAGAATTGAAAGTGATTTAAATTATTCACTTACTTAGTTTATTAAAAGCAGAACCCAAAGGGGGCCCACTCTAAATAAATCTGAGAGGCTAAAATCATGAAGCTCAGAGCAAGAGAAAGCTCTCCAAGTAATCTAGTCTGAGTTGAAGTAGCTTTATTCCTGGTTGCTAATGAAGTAGTATATTCAAATGGATTTAAAGCATCTTAGGCAGTTTAGGATCCTCCCAGTAGACAGAACTTTGGGAAGTACACCTGGTCTTCTACTTTGTATGAAACAAAAAATGGCTCTAGGTTAGAATATACTTAAAATCATGGGCAGGGTCAATGGCTTGCCTGGGTGATCGGGTCCTGGAAGGACAAAAACAATACCAGAGACAAGTTCTGGAATAGAGATATGTGAGTGTACACATAGATGTGGGAACAAAGTATGAATATCTGTATATTACACACTCATATCTCTCAGGGAGCATCCACCAGAGAAGGGGCACAAAACAACTGAGCAGACAGAAGTATTTGTCTGGTTGTGGTTAGTCAAACTTTTGCCATTGACCAGTCCAGTGCTGGCACTATGGGCACCTAGGTAAAGCAACCATGGAGGTGGAGATAGAGTTTACGCATGGGCCCCAAAAGTCAATCTTCTAAGAACAGACTAGTGTTAAGTTTATTATTTAGCACAATCTTTGAAGTATTATACTGGATAGTGTCAAACTGGCTACACTGGACTTCTTCTACCATGGAAGGAACAATCAGAAATTCATTCTGATCAGAATATACAGGTATTCTGGTACATTTTTGTCTTTCTTCTCTGTAGGATTCCCTTGCATGAGACCCCGCATGAATATGACATCAGAACAAGAGCAAAGTAGATTCCAGAGTTTTAGAGCAAAAGAGATTCCAGAGTTTGACCATGGTCAAATAGTATTTCACATACCACATCATCTAACGTCTACTGGTGTGACATAGCAGTGGAACAGCCTGTTAAAAGTCACAGTTGGGAGTTCCCATCGTGGTGCAGCGGTTAATGAATCTGACTAGGAACCATGAGGTTGCAGGTTCGATCCCTGGCCTTGCTCAGTGGGTTAATGATCCAAGCATTGCCGTGAGCTGTGGTGTAGGTTGCAGACACGGCTTGGATCTGGCGTTGCTGTGGCTGTGGCTTAGGCCAGCGGCTACAGCTCCAATTCGACCCCCTAGCCTGGGAACTTCCATATGCCACAGGTGTGGCCCTAAAAAAGTAAAAAAAAAAAGTCACAGTCGAATAGTTTGAAGATGGCACATGATAATGGGGCACTATCTTCTAGGATGCGGGTATGCACTTTAAATGAAAGATCTTTATGTTACACTCCCAATAGAAATAATAGATGGTCCAGAAAAAAAAAAAAAAGCCCTACTCTACTTATTATGACTTCCAGTGACCCAGTTGGCAGTCTTTCTTACCTGTTCTTACAATTTTGCACATTACAGTTTCAGAAATCCTGCTTCTCAAAGTGGAAGGAATTTTTACCCAAGAACACAGCAAGAATGCAATTGGATTACATAAAAATAATAGTGTTAATAACAACAATAACAACATAAATTCAAAACAAATTCGAAACAAATTTCTCGAACACCTATTGTATGCAGGACACTTAGTTTTGACCCTATTGGGCAGCTCAAGTAGAGATATAAAGAACCAATTATTTCAACTGAACTTAGTACAGATCCAAAGGGCCACTCTAACTCCATTTTGATTCATTGAATGAAGTCCTAAAACAGTGTGTTGAATTAACTTGAACAGAAACATTCAGATATCATAATCAACAATTGAACATAGATGTACATTGTCTTTGAGTTCTCTTGTGACACAGCGGGTTAAGGATCCAGTGTTGTCATTGCAGTGGCTCAGGTTGCCTGCTGTGGCATGAGTTCAATTCCTGGCCCAAGAACTTCCACATGCCAAAGGCACAGTCAAAAAAAAAAAAAAAGATACGTATTGTCTTTTAACTCCAAATCCAAATTTCATTACCTGCGCTGCAAAAATGTGGATGTGTCTTTTAAAGATTTTTCTTTTATCCTCTGGCTTTATGTTAGGCTTTGTGGAGGGAACTGATAATATGTTGTGATTAGGTATGCTCTCCTGGAAGATTAGACGATGAACAGCTTCTCCAGTGCCTGGTTACTACAGTGAGGGTAACTTCTCCAGCATTAGATTCTAACAGTGCGTGTTGTGTTCCTAGTGCCTGGCCTCTGCGGTGGGGATTACATGTTAGTCATTCCTTCTGTTTTCTGTACTAACACTTTGACGTACTGGGGCCTTGCTGACCCTGAAGAAACTGCCTCTCCCAGGGTTAGCTAATTTCTATAGAGAGAAAACAGTTCAGCTTTAGCGCTTCTTTCATATACATACTAACCATTTCAGAGTCCATATTCCCAAATATCTTCATTAGACTATCACACTCTGGGATACTATCCCCTGCCTTCATCTTCCCAGGACCAGGTACCAGACAACTAGGAATAGCTATGTTCCAAGGCCTGCTGAAATTATTCAAAATAGGCAATCATGAGCGTGCTTACCCTGCCTCGCCTTTTCCTTCCCATGGAGACCCCAGTAAAAACCCCTGCCCATGTTTTCCCCTAATTCTTTTTGCCTTTTAACTGACACTGGTGCTTCCCCATGTGTGCCCCCCACCCCCATCCCATGGAATTCCTCCCCCTCTTTCTATGTGTGAATATAACAAACTATCTTCTCAGTGGCAAATCATTTCCTGATTTTTTGGCCTCACCATGTCTGAGCAATAAAACCTACATTTTAAAACAAGTAACTTCTCCAAGTACTAGGATTCTGCAGTATGGTAATCATCAGCACTCAGGGACTAGCAGTTTTCACCGACATACCATATAGGTGGTTTCATAGTAGAATGCCTCTAGTGATACATCTCCTTATGAGTAGCTTTCCCCAGATAGTGATTTCCCCAAGACAGTGATTTCCAGCAAGTTCTAAAAGACAGGTTCCTGTAAGAACCACCATAACAACCCCTCTGTCTTTCAGTGAGCTGAAATTATTTTCTCTCCAACAAAGTCTGGGTCTCAAGCCTGGGGAGCAGGGAGGGGTGAAGGGAGACTCTTTGTTGTATAACTTACCTCAGCCCTAGGATCTGACTATTCCTTATATGTTCTGTTCGTTCCTAAATTTGAGTTCTCTTTAATTCTTACTAGCTAACATCTTGTTTCTTCAATCTCCTGTTATAGTTAATAATTCTTTATAGTAAAATTTTCCTTCTCAGAATACTATGTGGTTTTATCTACTGATTGGATTTACATTTATACAATATTAAAATATATGTAATTATAAAGAGATGAATGAGTTTTCCCTGTTAGCACATTCAGTAGGAATTAGTCCATTCGGGCCACTCTAACAAACTTTCATAGACTAGATGGCTTATAAACAACACAAATTTATTTCTAACATTTCTGGAGTCTGGGAAATCCAGCATCAACATACCGGCATATTTGGTGTCTATGAGAGTCCACTTGCTGGTTCATAGACAGTGGTCTTCTCCCTGTGTCTTCATACGATGGAACAGGAAGGGAAATGTTAGCCCTCTAGGGTCTCTTTTATGAGGGTACTAATCCTATTCATGAGTGCTCTGATCTCATGACCTAATAAACACCCAGAGCTCCCACCTCCAAATACCACCATCACATTGGGAGTTAGGATTTAACATAAGAGTTTAAGGGGGTGGGAGCCACAAACATTGAATCTGTAGCACATTTGATCACTTCTTTCAACACTACCAACCACTAGCACATTTTACGGTGTGGTTATTGAAAATGGACATTTGTTACAGTCATATGCATTCTACTCAGCCTTAAAAATAATACAGATAGAATATTCTAGATCACAGATTCCCATTTTCCTCCCCAACTTGAATGTATTTTATTTGTTTAGAAGTTACAGTGATTTTATCTTTTGGCCAGTATTTGATTATAATATCAAATAAGCATTATGTCTACATTATTCTGTTATGGATAGGTCACAGTTACTACAAACCCTCCCTTCTGATAAATACTGTTCCCATGCACAAGGGCCACCCACTGAGGTAATTAGACAATTCTTTTTTTCCAGCTCATTTCTTCTTCATGACTTAAGTGAACATCTCAGTTTAACTGTCTGAATCCTGGGAATACAGAGAAAAGGCAGGAAATCTTTAAGATGTTTGCTAAGGAAGCAAAGACGAGGGTAGGTGGGGTAAGGGGAACAAAGTGTTGAAAGGTAGCAAAGAATTCATATCATGTAATACATGTAAGTCAGGCAGGATAAAACACTTGAGGATAAAGGATAGGAAGTAGGTTTGTTGTAGTCTCAAGGGAAGAGGAAAAATGACCTAACCATTTTTTTCATTTCTTATTGATGTCATTAAACAACCTGATCTTGGCGTTTTCAGTGACTGCTGAGTAAGAAACAAATTGGGGGCAGTTAGGGTGTTGGCTTTATTACATGGACATCTGCCTTAGGAGCTAAGCCTAGAATTGATTAATTTCAAATATGCCAGCAGCTGTCAGGAGGTAACAATTTCAAGTTATTTCTACCCTAAACTAGAAGCAAACCAGAGGTATAGTGGTAGAATAGCTTAAGAATCCTTGGATACATAAAATTCCTGTTACAGAAACATTTTGGTCACTTCTTCAGTTCTAATGTTTTAACTGAAACATTGAATCATTCCTAGACTTTAATTAATGGATTATTTATAAAAGGACTCTGGGTTGCTATTTTATTAGGCATGTCATGCAGTCTCTAAATGTCAGCACAAACAATGTGCTTTTGCATTGTAAATTAAGTGTTTAATATAAACAAAAAGCATAGCATTTAATATGCCTTTTAACAATTTCCAAGTGTTTCCTTTTATTGTGAAAGTTTAAAACCTACAAATCCTGTTTTCTTAGTTGCTACTTAGTGTTGAGTCTTTTTCTGCATATATTATCCCCCTGTTTAAAGCCCCTCTTTGGCTTTACTATGCTTTCAAGGTGCTAAGAAATCTCATTACTAGAGATGAGCATCAGGCTGGCTATCACTTCCATATCTTCTCCAGCCTCAATTTCAGCACATTTCCCCTCACTGTCTCTTTTTCAACCATTCTGCTCTTCTTTTGGGTCTACAGCCAGTACTGTTCCCTTCTACTGCAGGATCTTTTAATAATGCTGTTCTCATGGGAATTCCCATCCTGGTTCAGTGTTTAACAGATCTGACTAGCATCCATGAGGATGCAGGTTTGATCCCTGGCCTTGCTCAGTGGGTTAAGGATCCAGCATTGCTGTGAGCTGTGGTGTAGGTCGCAGACGCGGCTCAGATCTGGAGTTGCTGTGGCTGGGACATAGGCCAGCAGCTACAGCTCCAATTTGACCCCAAACCTGGGAACCTCCATATGCTGTGGGTGTAGCGCTAAAAAGCAAAAAATAAATACATAAATACATAAATAAATAAATATAAATAAATAAATAAATAAATAATAATAATAATAATAATGCTATTCCCTCTACTAGAACACTCCTCCCTCCCTTCTTTAATAAATTACTGTCTGCTCAAGCTCCTAGTTCAGTACAAGAGCATTCCCTCAGGGAGAGTTCCCTGAGATCCCTCTGTAGGTCAATGCCCTATTGTAAGCTCTCACAGTGCCTCTTTATCCCCCATCATATTCACTTGGGCTTTTGTGGATTATTGCCTTTCTGCCACACTATAATCTAAACTCTGGGAGAGTAGGGAGCTGGCTCTCCTTTGTTCACCATTATACCATTAGCACCCAGAATAATATGCAATACATCTTTGTTGAATTACAGCAAAGTAGGTTATTGAACATTGTTGTTGAAATATTATGGTACATTGAGTAAATTGCATTTGGGTCTGATATATTATAAGGCCAATCATTTTAGGTAAGTTTAAGCCAATATGACCAATTTTTCTCACATCCTTTGGCTAACGTCCTATTACTGTTTTATGTGGGCGGCTGTGTTTTCTATATCATGAAATAAAAGTATAATAAGTTTGCAAAAAAGCAAAATCTCACAGGAAAGCAGAATCAATGAAACAAGAGGTACTTCTCAGGTGAAATTATCAAGTCCTCAAAAGAAGAAATAAAATCAGAGTAAAGAAACAGAAAATAAAGTTATATTGAAACAATGAAATGATATTCCCTCACTATTATTAAGAGTACTAAATTTTATTGAAATGGGGAAGAATACATCTTTCTGAATCTTAAGCAAAACTTAAGAATTTTTAAATAATAGAAGATAGGTGAAACAGGAAGGAGACTGGTTTATATGCAGCTGCGAGTTTATACTAAGACTGTTAATAGATTCGACTGAAAAGCTGTGTGTGTGTGTATTATAAATTTCATGCTGAGGCATTTGGAATTTTTCATAGGAATGTGTACTCTCCGTGCTATTTTTGTTAAGAGAGTTAATAATATAAAATCATTTTCATGATTAATCTGGAGAAAAGAGGCTGAAGTTTTGGAAGCACAGAGACCATATTTTTGTAGTAATGCAGACAGATAGCCAGGACTACATGGTTTACAATGAGAATGAACACAAGGAGCAAATAAATGACATTTGAAGGAATGATTGTCAAAAATTTATAACATGTAGAAGAAAAGGATCAAAATGGTACATGTTCAAAGATCTATTGAAAGGCTTTCTTTATAAACACATCTAAAAGGAAGATGCTGTTAGTTTTGGCCAACCTACTTATTTTCATACCTTCTCAATGATTTTAGTATTAGACTGTGCAGAGCTCTGATATTCCTGGTACCCACATATACCCAAGAATGCAAACTTTTTTTTAGAAGTGAAAAAAGGGTGTTTTTGCATTCATGTAACCACTTGAGACTCAGATTGAGTTTTGAACCCACAGGAATTGGCCATGTAAATCCGGATTATTTCAAATAAGTAAAAATTTTAAAATATAGCATAAAAGGAACAAAGCGTAAATACTGCGCCTGTGTTTCCACATCTTCCCTTTACAAAGAAAAGTCTTACAGAAGATAAGAAAAGTACATCTGTCAAAATATCTGCCTGTAATAAACCAATCCAACAACAAATTTAGTAGCCGATAATTTATTTGAATTTTTTAGGATCACATAATTGTGCATCACATAAGTGCTCTACCATGTTGTTTAACTGAATGATTTTTGAGATGTCAACTTTAATCCTATTGCTCTACAACTAATTAGAATTTAAATTTGTTAAGTATTCAACTCTTTAAAAGTCACAACGAGAGACAACATCCACAGAAATGTATTCTGTGTTAAATGGCAATCCTGTAGAACCATTAACTTATTCTTCAGGGTTAACTTTTCTTGTGCAAGTCTTAAAATGTCTCCCCCCATCTTTGTGCATATACTTGAGCTTCGTGTCACTGTAATTATCAAATAATGTACTGTACAGTTCAGGGTTTCCCATTGTGGCTCAGTGGGTTAAGAACCCAACTAGTATCCCTGCATCCCTGTGGGCTAAGGACCCAACATCGCCACAAGCTGCAGTGTAGGTCACAGATACTGTTTGGATCTGGCATTGCTGTGTCTCTGGCATTGCTGTGACTGAAGCATAGGCCTGCAGCTACAGCTCTGATTCAACCCCTAGCCCAGGAACTTCCATATGCTGCAGGTATGGCCCTAAAAAGAAAAGAAAAAAAAAGGGAAAAGAAAGAAAGTGCAAAGTGCAGTTCAGCACTATGTTTCTTAAATTTTAAAAACACATACTTCAGAGATGAGCATTTCCATTAGTGCATATCTGCACAAGCAAATGTGTTACTCGGGGACATGTACCTGAATCAAGCCCCATTAGCAAAATCCCAGGAGCATTGGCTCGGCAGTTGCACATTAAGGATAAAAGTGCAAATGGCTAGGTAACAAGTAAATAACATTACATTAAAAAATATTACTGCTAGTAAATTTTAGGTCTTTTTTTCCTGATTTTATATTATGGTACATTGAGTAAATTGCATTTGGGTCTGATATATTATAAGGCCAGCCATTTTAGGTAAGTTTAAGCCAATATGACCAATTTTTCTCACATCCTTTGGCTAACGTCCTATTACTGTTTTATGACTTAATAACTTGATTTCTTCCAGTGGATATCAGTTTATTTCATAATACACTGAAGTGTGAGAAGCACAAATTACAGAACCAAACTGCCTGGGTTCAGATGCCAGTTCCAAACCTAACATTTGTGTGTTCATACATAAGGAACCTAACCTTTCTGTGCCTTGGTTTCCTCATTTGTAATTCAAGTTGATATTAGGTCAAAATTAATTACTAACTGTAGAATGCTTAGAACAGCACTGGGCACTTAGTTTTTGGTAAATAGAAGTCATCTTTTATAACAACTTTCTAAATGGTTGAAACTATGTCCTAAGTAAAATTATAATTTCATGTTTGTAAGACTACCAAAATGTTTTCTTTTTTACCGCTATTACTTAAACCCTATTTTTCTCAAACTTATGTTTGGACAATTCAGAAGTAACATTACATGATTCTCAAGAAGTTAAAATTATTTAATATTCTCGCATTTCCATTTGCATGAGCTTCACATTTCACTCCCTGATTCATTTATGATAGGAAAGTAAGTTGATAGACAAACTGACATATTCTAAAGCCTAGTGTTCCACATCTGACTTTGTATGAAATAAACCTTTCACTGCATATAAACAGCAATCCACAAAAAGTGGAAAACCACTGATCTAGTCTAGTTGCCAGTTTGCAAGAGAGGTCTTAAAAATTGTGAGGGTAAACACACACACACACACACACACACACACACGTACACATACACTCACCCCGACCCCTAGATCCTTGCTTTTGCCAGTATATGATGTCACCTTTTAAATACTCATCTTTTAATGTGATTTTAAAGTTACACAATTCTAGAGGGCTCTTTGTGAAACTGACATGATTTTGGAAGTCCTAGCAAATCTATTTTCCATTGATGGGGATCTTTAAAAAAAAAAAAGCTGTGTGTCGTATTTAATTTTTCAGTCTTTGGAGATAAAAATTACAATTGATTACTTTAATTGACTTTTTCTGTAGAACAGGATATATGGATGACAGTTGATTTGGCAACTACTAGGAATAGGTCCCAGGGAATACTGTTTCTGGTCCCAGAGCAGTTACTTCACATATGCTCAAATAGTTTCATCCAAAGAATGATTCCAAAGCTTCATGTGCATTTCCAAAGGGCCTTTGAAATTTCTCCTGTCATCTGAAATGTCATGTCAAGAGCTTTTTCTTTTGAATGTGTAAAACTGGCAACCACATGATTATGAAGATTCTAGTTCAAGTCGATCAATAAACTTTTTACTCTATCAATTCCATGTATACATTATATTTCTCTCATAAGGGTATTTAACACTCCAGAATTTCATTAAATAGTTCAGGCACATGTTGGCGTACTACATTATCAAGACAGTATGATATTTGTTTTTTGGTTTTATATTGGAAACTGCAGAGTAGTTTTCAAAAACTGTAACAATGTGATTTCAAGCCATATGTTGCATTTTTCTGCTAATTCTCAGTGAAAAGAAAATATTTTAATACTTTATATTTTCTACTTTAGATTTGTAGTAAACATCTTTTTTCTCCCTAAGATTTTCATATCCTTTTGTTTTTATTTCTTTGGAATTTTAAATTATAACTCAAATCACATTCTGACCAGTTATTCCTAGAAATCATTTGCGCATAAGTTTGAAGGAAAACAATAGTTTTGCTTATACTCAGCTTGTTATTCCATCTGTAATCATTTCTTAAATCTCTGAGTTTTTTAGAGTTCCCATCCTGGCTCAGTGGTAATGAACCCGACTAGTATCCATGAGGATGTGGTTCGATCCCTGCCCTTGCTGATTGGTTTAAGGATCCAGTATTGCTGTGGCTATGGTGTAGTCAGCAGCTACAGCTCTGATCTAACTCCTAGCCCAGAAATTTCCATATGCTGCAGGTACAGCCCTAAAAAGACACACACAAAAGCACCCTCTGATTTTTCATTAATAAGGCAGCTTGAGATACATACATGAATTATTTGAACAGACTTTCTTGTCATAGGCTTAAATTGTTAATGCATTTTCAAAATTTCAGCTATGTTTTAACTTATCACATTACCCTATAGACATATTTATATACCTCTTATGCACACATATATAATCTGTTTTTAACTCAAATTATTTTTATTATATTTATAATTGTACAAAGATCATCATAATACACTTTTACAGCATTTCCCTCCAAAATCCCCAGTCCATCCCCCCAACCTTTCTCCTTTAGAAACCATGTTTTTTTTGTTGTTTTTGTTGTTGTCTTTTGCCTTTTTTTTATGTAGGTAGAGCCGCACCCGCGGCATATGGAGGTTCCCAGGCTAGGGGTCTAACAGGACCTGTAGCTGCCGGCCTTCGCCACAGCCACAGCAACGCGGGATCGGAGCCGCATCTGTAACCTTCACCACAGCTCACGGCAACGCTAGATCCTTAACCCACTGAGCAAGGCCAGGGATCAAACCCGCAACCTCATGGTTCTTAGTCAGATTCATTAACCACTGAGCCACGAAGGGAACTCTGAAACCAAGTTTTTCAAAGTCTGTGAGTCAGTACCTGTTCTTCAAAAGAAGTTCATTGTATCCCTTTTTTAGATTCCACATATAAGTAAGAGCATATTACATTTGTGTCTCACTAACTTCACTTAGCATGATAATTTCTAGGCCATCCATGTTGCTGCGAATGCCATTATCTCATTCCTTTTTTATGGTTGAGTAATATTCCAATGTGTATATATACCGCATCTTCTTTATCCACTCCTCTGTCGATGGACACTTAGGTTGTTTCCATGACTTAGCTGTTGTATGTAGTGCTGAAATGAACATTGGAGTATATGTATCTTTTCAAGTCACAGTTTTCTCTGTATAGATGCCCATGAGTGGGATTGTTGGATCAAATGGTAATTCCATTTTTAGTTTTTTGAGGAATCTCCATACTGTTTTCCACAGTAGTTGCACCAATTTACATTCCCACCAGCACTGTAAGAGGGTTCCCTTTTCTTCACATCCTCTCCAGCATGTGTTGTTTTAGACTTTTTGATGATGGCCTTTCTGGTTGGTGCAAGGTGGTATCTCATAGTAGTTTTGATGTGCATTTCTGTAATAATTACTGATGTTGAACATCTTTTCATGTGTTTTTGGACCATGTAAATTCTTCTTTGGAAAATTGTCTGTTTAAATCTTCTGCCCTTTCTTTGATGAAGCTGTTTGCTTTTTTTAGTATTGAGCTGCAGGATGTGTTTATTTATTTTGGAGATTAATCCCTTGTTGGTAGCTCCGTTTGAAAATATTTTCTTCCATTCTGTGGGTTGAACATATATAATCTTAAACCATTAAAATTTCTATTGTACTTTTCAATAAAATAATACTTATTAATACTTATAGATATATGAAATGTAGAAAAGATATAGAGGTGACAAATTCTTCAAAAGTCAAAAAAATCAGGTTATTTGCAACAAATATCACAATGAAAAACACTATTTTAAGTAAAAATGATTTTCTGTGCACATACAATACATAGACATACTCCTGAAAAAAATAAATGACCCTACACTGAAATGTGCCCAATCTAATAGAACAAATCTATTATCCACTATTTTACAGTAGACTACAAAATTCAGTGTATTACAATAAACATTTTAATTAAAACTGGGTAAAAATAAGAAAAATGTAAGAAAGTCATCTAGTGGGATTTGTTTGGACAGTCAAAATACACATAGATAGATCATTTATCAGAGAGCAGGTGGTAAGGAAAAAACAAAAAAAATCCGTGGTTTTAGAATAGCAGATGAAGATGATGGTTGAAGAATGGCAGACATGATTATGCAAACAAGATTGTTCAGGGAATGGTACAGTATGGCCAGGAGTGCAGAAATATGGCAGTCTGGCAGTTGCTCCAGTGTCCTATGCACTTTTCTTCTCTGCTTTAATTTTTCACATTCTGTTAATTCATATTTATTCTCCTTACCTACTCATTCTTTTCCCCATGATTCCTTGGAAGACTTTTCCTCCTTCAAATATCAAGAATGCCCTCTTCTTAAAGCCCTTCTGACTCTTCTGGAAGTCTTGGCGATCCATTTCTCTAAATTATGATTGGTTCCAGTTATAATCACAGTTCTAAACCACTGGTTCTTAGTCTTGGCTACTCACTGGGATCATCTAGGGTGTTAAAAATGTATTGATGCCTCAACCTCACCCAGACTCCATTAGAATTGGGGTGGGGGGGGAGTCCAATCCCAACTGATTCTAAAGTTCAGCAAAGTTTGAGCACCATTGTTATGTGTGTGTTAGTAGTTGTGATACTTAAGTTAGTCTATATAAGGCTTCTCCTATACCCTATGTGAACCTATAAATTTATATAGAAAATACCCCCTGTCCTCTGGTGCTGGTTGGAGACCTGAATTATATGCTGCTAAAGAGCAGAGGTTTTAGCATGAGACAAGCTGAGCTGGAATTGCAACTCCCTGACTAACTAAAGATGTGCCTTTGGTCAAGAATTTTTTTGAATTTTATCTATCTATCTATCTATCTATTTATTTATTTATCTTTGCTTTTTAGGGCCATGCCTGTGGCATATGGAAGTTCCCAAGCACTGCCAGCTACAGCCATAGCCACAGCAATGGCAGATCTGAGCTGCATCTGCAAACTATGCCACAGCTCTCAGCAACAGCAGATCCTCAACCCTCTGAGCAGGGCTGGGGATCAAACCTGCATCCTCATGAATACCAGTTGGGTTAATTTCCACTGAGCCACAACAGGAACTCCATTTTTTTTTTTTTTGGTCAAGTATTTAATCTCTACAAGTTTCCATTTTCTTTTAAGTCTATTAGAATGACTACATGAAATGTTATATATATATATATATATATATATATATATATATATATATAAAATGTTGTACATCACAAAAGTGACCATAAATAGCTACTATTGTTATTATCTAGTCATTATAAATAAATGAGCATGATTTATGTGCCAAAAATTGTTCTAAGAGTTTTACTATATTTCATTAATTTTCAGAACATGCTAAAATAAACTTTTAAGTAAATTATAGATATTATTTCATTTTATTTTATATATGATATATAGATATTATTTCATTATTAATTTTATTTTATATATGATGAATTTATTGTATAGAGTTCAGATAGTTTGCCCTAGAAACCTGCTGAAGGTCACATATCAAATTAAGATGCAGAGTTGAAAATTGAAACTAGGTTACTCTCATTTCTGACCCTGTGATTAGTATCACTATATTTTACCAAAAAATTAAAAGGTGAAAGTAAAACTATTCCTGAAAGTGTATTATATTTAATTGTATGTTATAAGTGCCACATGAGTGTTGGAAACAAAATATTTTAGAAAATTACGAGGGAAGAATTATTTATGTTCAAAAGGTAAAGAGAGGCTTCATGGAGAAAGAAAAATTTGAGCTATAGTCCTATGGGTTTTTGCTAGTGTTTTGCATGGCAATTCGTAAACACATACGCACATATTTAATCAACTCATTGTATTTAAATATGTGTAGTAGTTACTTGAGTTGAAGCGTTTTAGGTGAGATGTTGTGTTTCTTAGAAATATATAAAAAGCAACAATTGAATAAGAATGAATGTAACTGTATTTGGAATTATTAAGTACACTGGATAATTCTTTTGTTGAAGAGCACAGGATGAGAATCTCTTCTGGAATGAATATTTTAATCTTGAGAAAAGACACAGATTGTTAGATGATCCTAAAGGAAATGTTCTTTTTCCCTGGGAATATCATTTTCCTTGAATCACAAGTGGAGGACCATTCATCATTATTCAAATATTTATAGATTAATTCCTTTTGCAATTAGAACAAAGGCAAAGGTGTGCACCGTTACCAGGACTGTTAATATTACCCTGGAATTTCTAGAAAATATAATAGGATAAAAATGAAAACAGAACAGTAAGAGACTTAGAGAAGGAATATCTGTATTTACATTATTTGTATATTATGTAGAAAACCCAAAGAAAACCCAACTCTATATATTTTAGAATGAGCCTGTTCGAATGATAATTAGGAAGGACTACTTTTGCAACAGTACCTAAATACATACAGTGTTAGGAATAACTTTAACAAGAAATGTACAGAATATATGGGAAAATATGTATTGAAAGGAGAGAAATACTCAATCATTGTATGAAAAGATTGATTTTGTAAAGCAATTAGATATCTCGATGCCTGTATAGATTTAGAGTTACTACCTCAATAGGCTATTTTTGGTAACTAGACAATAGTTTTAAAGGAAAATATAAAAGAGAGAATTGGTTCAGTTGTGCAAGTTCAGTGAAATCATAAGAATTAAAACACAAAGAGGTTGGTATAAAAAGTAGTATCGATCAGATTTATGTCTCTCCTTAAAAATCACTATTCCTTAGAGTTTGTTCAATACCCGACACATTCTAAGTACGTGGACAAATAGATATTGATACCTAGATGGCGTAAAGAAAACAAATTAGTCTTTTCATAATCTGCATACCTTTGCTATATCACTCAAAATCATCTCAACTCCTGAGCTAAGCACTGGCTCTTGGTCCTTAAAATTGAATTTAATATCAAAAATGGGAGAAAATTCTAAAATCATATGAGACATATACAATATAGAAATAATAACTGTTTTGTCATTGAAATAAATTTATTGAACTCACTAGGTGATAACATACTGCTTTGCTCATTTTATAATTCGTTATGCCACATCATATGAACTGAGTGCCAAACTATTGGCCCCCCTAGTTCTATCCTGGGAACACCATCTGGGCAAGCATTGGATTAGTAGATCTACAAAATCAAAGGAGGTGCTGTGATGTGATAGACCCTCTGGAATTTGAGGATAAAGTTTCAAAAGCCTCAGGCATGCTCTGGCAATTCTTGGCAATGATGCACCATACCCAAAATAGGAAAGGCAGAACTGGTTACACAAGAGACTTTACAAGACAGCAGTACTAGAGTTCTGATGATCTTCTGTTTTATCAAACTGGTTCTCTCTTCTCTTAAAGTTGTTCTAAGAGATTCTCCACAAAGTCTTCTAAAAGTATGCCTGCAAATGTGCTTTTTGGTAAATATCATTTCTTATTAATAGTTTATTACCAGGCAAATTAAAACTAATTGGACTTAATATTTATATGACAACTTATTTTAGCACTTTCAGTGTTATAAATGAAGTAATTAAAGGAGGATAAGTTAGTTTTCACCTCTAGGCTGGTCATGAATGAATGTTTACATATTCAGAAATTAATAAATCACTAGTTAATTACTAACCCAAACACAACCAAGGAAAAACTCACCACCAATTTATGGCTCTTGCTTTTATAATTATTTTCTAGAATTTGACCCTTGTTATATATATTAGAATGTCAACTACATATAACATATATTTAGTAGCAGTGTCTAGAAAACTGAGCAAAAGATTTTTTAGTGTCCTTTTACTCCTACTAAAAAAAGTTATCTATTGACTGAAACTATCAACAGAACAAAAGGAATTTCAGTGTGTTTTCAGATATATAATGGGAGACAGAATTCAAATGAAATAAATGCTAGAAGAATTCAGAGAATAATATTTTAAAAGCAGAAAAAATATATATGATTTTTTGTTTTTATAGATTCAGTTTTAATGTATTTTCTGAATGTGTTATGGTTTATCATTATTTCACTCATAGTTTGTGACTAAATATTGTGCGAAGATTGAATAAGAATGACCCCTGCTGTGTGAACACAGTAATATTGTTGCAGCTATAGGCAAAAATAAGGATTTTAGGTATGGTATTGGTAAACCAGCTCTTAAAAACAATAACAAAACCACTCTGACTTGTAGTGCAAGTAGTCTAATAATTCCAGGCAACCAACAGTTTACCACCTGGCTAACTAAGTTCCTAAATATTAAACATTCATGTGCTCTGGAGCATAACCTCTCTACCCTGAACTCACTAGTTTATCTTTAGGAAAAAAATTTTTCCTAAATTTTTTTTAGGAAAAAAAAACACACAGAATTTTCAAATTACCATTACTTTGAGATCAAATTCATTCAAGGTAATCTGGAAAAATCCTTTGTGTATGATGATTGTTTAACATTTCTGTTATGTTCTATGTGCCCACCTCTATGCTGACTCAAGTGGTGTCCCAGTAAATATTTAAAAAAACAGTTTGGGAAAGGAGATTCTGTTCTTTAGTGTATACTCCAATCATGGCTGATTTAAGACTACCAATGAGCTCTCACTGAGTCATGTTGAAGAGTGATGTACAGTAACACACCATTATATAGTATTTCACCATACAAAGACAATACATTTAAATAGCCACAAAAGCATAAATAATATTATTATGTGGTACAATAACTAGGAAGTTATGAGTTTGGATGCTTACGACCTTGCATTCAATATAATTTAATTGTAAATTTATGTAATTAAATTTTTAATACTGACTGTTTTACAACTGGCTTTGCAAAACTGAAAACTTAACAATCAGTTCTACAAGACCAGTACAAGTTACTCATTATGCCACTTTTACCACAAACACATCCTCCTGCCAACTATATGACAGCAATGGAAACATTTGGAATCACATACCAAACTAAGAGACCTCTGCACAGAGAGAAACCAAAGGGTCATTGCATAAGTCTGCCAAAACTTATATTCAAGGTCACTGCCAGGATATCCCATGACAGTTTTCTATCCCTTTCTATAAACAACAGCAACAAAGCTGTGATCATCTGTCATTTTAGGCCCTGAGATGTCATCACATTTAAATCCAAAGCAGTGATGCTGGATATAGGAATAGGATGCAAGCCAAAACCAGAAACATCAGATACATTCGTCTTTCTCTTGTCTCTCCATTTCCTGAAAATACCTGCTGACAAATGCTAGTCCTGTGAACAGAGCCCAAGTTTCAGAGTGTTGAATGCTCTAATGATTGGCAGCTAATTGGGAGCAGATTGCTATTTCCTAAGCTGAGATTTTGCTTTGCTTCAGGTTCTATGATAGGCTCATTATCTATACTAACAATTAGATAAGGAATATAAAAATGCGATACCTTTGAAAATGCACCTCAAAAAATTTAATACCTGGGAGTAAACCTGACCAAAGAGGGAAAGATTTATATGCTGAGAACTATAAAACATTAATCAAGGAAATTAAAGAGGATTCAAAGAAATGGAAAGACAGGGAGTTCCCGTTGTGGCTTAGTGGTTAACGAATCCAACTTGGAACCATGAGGTTGGAGGTTCAATCCCTGGCCTTGCTCAGTGTGTTAAGGATCTGGCGTTGCTGTGAGCTGTGGTGTAGGTTTCAGACGCAGCTCGGATCCCACATTGCTGTGGCTGTGGCATAGGCCAGTGGCTACAGCTCTGATTAGACCCCTAGCCTGGGAACCTCCATGTGCCGCAAGTACAGCCCTAGAAAAGGCAAAAAGACAAAAAAAAAAAAAAAAAAAAGGAAAGACAGTCCGTGCTTCTGGGTTGGAAGAATTAATATTGTCAGAATGTCCATACTACCCAAAGCAATCTACAGATTCAATGCAATCCCTATCAAATTACCCATGACATTTTTCACAGAACTAGAACAAAGAATCCAAAACTTTATATGTAACCATAAAAGGCTCAGAATTACCAGAGCAATCCTGAGGAACAAAAATCAAGCATGAGGCATAACTCTCTCATACTTCAGACAATATTACAAAGCTACAGTAATCAAGACAGTGTGGTACTGGTATAAAAACAGACATACAGACCAGTGGAACAGAATAGAGAACCCAGAAATAAATCCAGACACCTATGGGCAATTAATCTTCAACAAAGGAGGCAATAACATAAAATGGAGAAAGTACTGTCTCTTCAACAAGTGGTGCTGGGAAAACTGGATTGCTGCATGTAAACCGATGAAACTGGAACACACCCTCACATCATGCCCACAGATAAACTCAAAATGGCTTAAAGACTTAAACGTAAGACAAGACACCATAAAACTCCTAGAAGAGAACATAGGCAAACATTTTCGGACATCAACCATGCAAATATTTTCTTAGGTCAGTCTCCCAAGGCAATAGAAATAAAAGCAAAAATAAACCAATGGGACCTAATCAAAGTTACAAGCTTTTTGCACAGCAAAAGAAACCATAAAAAATAAAATGACAATCTATGGAAGGGGAGAAAATAGTTTCAAACAATGCAACCCAAAAAAGGCTTAATCTCCAAAATACACAAACAATTCATGTAATAACTCAACAGCAAACAAACAAAAAAAAAAAACAAGCCAATTGAAAAATGGGCAGGAACACATATTTTTGTATTAGATGAGAAACAAATGATTGAAAGAAAAGAAGAGACAGCTTTCCTCAGAATGAGGTAAAGGTACTAGGCAGACCAGACAGTGGCTGTCTAGTGTCTTTTTGTTTTACCTTAATTTCTTACTACTTTCTTTTAGGCACCTGATGCTCTAGTCACACCATAATATTACCTGGTCTCTCCAACTCTTTTCACTTTCACATAACCCTTCAAATCTTCTCAGGCAGTAAGCATTCCCATCATTCTCTGCCTGTAGAAATCCTCATTATTCTAAATATGCCTCAAATAGTAATTCTTCTAAAAGAAGTGGATTTCTGGAACTTTGTATCTCAAATATTTGAACCACTTACCTCTGTATAAAAGGTATAACAATAATGTTGCTGTGATCTAAGAGCAAATGTTCTTTCTCCTTGCTTGAATATTTCAGAAACCCTCTTAACTCTTGACTTGGAAAGATTCATTGTACTTGTCGGCCCTCTTCTTGAATTGTCTCCTGTTGCAAGATTTATTGCAAATGTTTCTCAAAAATCCAGGATATTTGGTTTCACTTTAGAGAGATTTGTGACAGCAAAGTTTACTTTCTCCTTCAAATCTCTCTTTCTATGGAACTAATAGACAATAATGAAGATGCCTATGGGCTGTCTGGCTTAATTTTTGCAAAGGAAAATTTAATCACCAAGGGTTTTTCTTTTGATTTCTTTAATAACCGAGGAAGTTACTGAATGAAAAATTAGATTTTACTAAGAGTTACTTTCTAAAATAATGATTAAGTTCTACATAAAAATCTAAAAATCAGTATTCTGGCGTATGTTTCATCATACATTATTTGTGTACAAAGTGAAATTAGTCTTAAACATACTTACCAACATCAGTTTGTTAGGTAGGAGAGGACAGGACACCAACCTGGGTGAGTCAGAACAGGCCATTAATCATCACCTTAATCATCATCAAAAACAGGATGCCTGTGGTTAAACAACAAAAGCACATGCAGGCGCAGGCGCAAAGTCAAGGGACTTCCCTGTGAGCCATTCCCCATGCAGATGAGGTATCCTCCCTGAGACCAACCAGAAGATTGAAAAGAGCCATGCAGATGAGACATATACTTCAGACCATTCAACACTAAGCCTTCAGGTGTGCACAGTAGGCCTGGGCAGGAAAAAGCAGGCCTTCACTCCAGTGTGGGGCATGGGGATATAAAGGGAAACCCAGCCATAAAGCAGGGCCAGTCACGACTGACCAAGTGGCCCACTTTCGCTCTGCAAGTGTACTTTCACTTTAATCAGTTTGCTTATGCTTTCTCATGCATCTGACAGAGCTGTAACACTTTCACATTAGTTAACTTTCTTATGCTATCTAATGCATCCGATGCTTCATTTCTTTGCTGGCCATGGACAAAAACCAGGAATACAACACAACTATAACAATTTTCCACTATTCTAAACTTCTAAGACCACCACATTACAAATGTTCACAGAAAAAATATCTCATCTCATCATAGAAAGGTAATTTTAAAAGCCAACTCTTATGTTTAGGCAAATGAGGTGATTTATGAAGTCAATCTTTGGTAAAAAAACAAAATTAATTAAATTATATAGACAATGGAGAAGGTCAAAGTGGTGACATATAGCATAAAAACTTGATTTTTAGCCTACAGATTTTATCTGTGGGAAAAAAAAATACTTTTCTTTCCAAGGCTAACTTTTTAAACTTTTAAATTTTAATAGTCATAAGCACTTATAGTTATGATACTTTTCTAATAACACAGTGCTAATAGTCACATGACTAATTTGCTAGGAAAATAGGTTCTCTTTTCTTCAAAAAAATAAACCATAATAAAACACCATAAAGTCCTTTGCATTCTCTTTGTAAAAGTACTCTGTCCTCTTAAATTGCTAGCTTGCTATAATAGATGGTAAAGTACTTCACATACACTTTCAGTTTGATAGTTGACACCTTCCTCTTTATTAAACTTTTAAAAACTGAAGTTCCTCAGAATTCTTTCTTAGACTTTCTTCCTTTACCACCCCGTGCTGTTTACTTGGGCTTTGTTATCTTCTCCAATGGCTTCATTTATACTCTATATGTGAAGAGTCTAAAATAGAAATCTGAATCTGATAACCGTCATCTGAACTCCGCACCAACATAACCACTAGCCTACTGGCAGCTCCATGCAGATATACTATTGCTACCATACATCCAGTGTATCTATAAGTAAACACCGATCTCCTCATAGCCATCAGACTCCCATTCTATATTCCACTGTCAAAAAAGTAACTTGGACTTCCACCTAATTGTTTAAGCAGATAGTCATCTTTGATACTTCCAGACTAGCCTCAAGTCCTGTCAATTCTACATCCAATACATCTCAAGAATTTTCACTTCTCGTGTGCTAATTGGACTCCTCACATCAACATTTTCCATCCACAAGCTATGATTCTTTAATCAAAGAATCTGATAAGATCAATGTTCTGTTCAAATTCCTCCCTCTTAAAGAGAAAATAAAATGCCTACCAATTTCTTTTACAGTAGAATTTAAAATCCTGAATATGAAATACCAAAATAGGATTATTTTTTACATCTCTACACTCAGCTTAATATATGTTGTTCCTAGGTTTCTGCTCTCCAATCATATCTGCCTTGTTCATATCATTGAATTCATTCAATACCATTAAACCATGGGGAATTTGCACAGGCTATTCCCTAACCCTGGAAAGCTCTCTCATCCTCTCTTTACCTAAGTCCTGCCATTCCTTATATCATGGCTTGGATATCAGATCCTCATAGAGAGGTTGCTTGACCTGTTGTTGCGTGTTAGTTCTTTATTGTCTTTGTCCTCAGAATGTAAGCTCTGTACGAGATTATATCTATCTGTTTTGTCAACTCTATCTAGCACAATCTTTTACACAGAAGATCATCAATAAACATTTTTGAAAAGATAATAAATAAATGCATACTAAAATGCTGTTTAATATGTTACTCATTCTAAAAGAATTTGCTTTATTAAGGGAGTAACTTTGTGGCCCGAATTTTCTTCTAAAATTATATCCATAATCCACTTTCCTTAATCACCTAATGTTTCTCAGTCCTATATTAACTCTATTCTAAAGATAATTAATAGCCAGTTCACCACCAGACAGATCTGCAGCTATCACTACATCTCAAAAAATTCAAAAACTGATACCTATTTGAAATGCTGGTGTAATAGGAAATGTTTATTTTTAATTAATGCACTGAGGAATACTCAACTAGTAGTGGAAAGATCTTGAAATGCTTTTTCTTATAAATGCATTCTCCCTCCCTCTTGACAATAATGTATTATGGCTTCCAGTGACTCCTGCCCAAACTGTTGACAAACAGCTCTTTAAAGAAATCAGAGTTTAGGGAAGACTACCAAAAATTAAAAAAAAAAAGAGCAAAAACCAAAGTTGTAATTGAAATATCTTCATAGCTCCAGTAGTCCATGAACTTTCAAAGGACAGTAACCATGTCTTATCCTTAGTACAGCAACCTGACATAGTTTAGACACTCAGTATTTTTGTTGGCTTCAGAAGAGCAGAGTGAGTAAATAATTATCTCTGCCTAGGAGAGTCAGGAAAGACTTTTCAGGTGTGGTAGGATTTAAACCAAATCCTAAAACTGAGAAGTGGTAGTGTGAGAGGAAAAGTTATTCCAGCTAAAGGAAAAACAAATGCAAAGGCATAGAGACTCCAAAGGAACCACGTGTTGATTAATAGTGAGCAGTTTAGAGCACTCTGATCTTGGAACCCATATGACCTTAATCACCCTTTTCTAGGGGAAAAGGTGGTTAAGGTCACCTTGGCAAGACTTTTTACTATGCCAAAGGGTTTATATTTTATCTTCGGGGTAATTGTGTGCCATGCAGGACGTAAACAGGGAAATGGAATACTCATAATTATTAAAAAAAAAATGGTATTTTGAAGTGTGGATGCATACTTCATACTTACTGGAACAAACAGATTTTTATATGTAAATTATGGTTGCCCATATAGAAATCTCAAAATGAAATCTCTGCAGCAAATATTGTTGACCCAACGGTGATATCTGCCATATATGGGAATGGGTGTGGTGCATGAGTACAGGAACATGAACACACCGGACAGATGAAGTCCAGGAGGAAGAAGTTCTGATAGCACTGGAACAGCTGCAGGAGAGAGGGGTGGGAGGCACCAAATGAAGTGCTTAAACTAAAGAGATACTTTTTTATAAAATTAAAGTATAGTTGATTTACAATCTTCTGTCAATTTTTGCTGTACAGCAAAGTCACCCAGCCATACCATATATATATATATATATACACACACATATACACACACACACACACACACACACACACACATATATTCTTTTTCTCATATCTTCCATCATGTTCTATCACAAGAGACTGGATATAGTTCCCTTGTTATACAGCAGGGCCTCATTGCTTATCCATTCTAAATGCAGTAGTTTGTATCTGCTAACCCCATGATACTTTAAAAGTTAACAGCATTAGGGCACCTTGAAAAAGATAATTAGAAAAGAGTGATATGAACAGTTTTCTTGAGTCTGAAAGAAAATTTGTCCATTCCTATACTTCAGTCTAGGAGCAGATATGACTATTAGCAAAATAAGTATTAAAAGAAGAGTTGTTCCTGCATCTGCTCTACAATTCACTGTCTCCAACAACTTTTTTATTGTGTTTTATTAACTTTTCACTTTTCATTTTCAGATGTCTGTCTTTGTAGATTGGTAGCAGCAATTTTCTTTTGGAGGCTTTCCTAGGACAAAAGTAGAATATTGGTTGAAAGGAGAAATATAGAATTTTTAGAACCAAACTAATACGTTTTATATATGAATCAATGTTATTTATTAAATCAGACAATGTTTACTCGGTAACTCTTTTGAATCAGTTTGTTTAATAATTAAAATAAGAAAGCATTTGTTCACTAACTATATTGCCTAGGTAAATACTCATTACTCCATGGGGGGGAAAAATGAAAATAGTATAGTCTCTACGCTTGAAAAGGGTGTTTTCCTACTGCCCTCCAAGCCACTATTTCCTCATAGGAAGGAAGTGGTTCCATCTAGGGCTGAGAGCCAAGAATTTTGCATTCCATTCCATTCATTGCTTCTGTAACTGATTTACTGAGTAATATTTCAGTAGCAATTCAGCAAATTTTCCCTTTATCCTCCTGTGTGGGCTTTGCACTGGAAATGACACCAATGTGGATATGGCCTGAGGCATAACAGCGAAATAGGTGGAGACTAGACATATATCTCTGACATGTCTCAAGAATGTCCCTAGAGATGGCTCATTACTGAGTAGCTGAGCAAAGATATGACTCAGCCAGAGTTTCTGCAACTGCTGTCTGAAGCATCTGTGAGAGTGCTGGCAAGAGCCATGGATCACTCAGTGTTTCCTGGATGTAGAAGAGAAAATTGAGCCTTTTATTCAGAATCAGGTCTCTTAAATAACAATCCAATTATACAACCTTACTTTTTTGCTCAGCACTGCAATATTAAGAAATCTTCTGCTGACAATAACTTTCTCAAATATAATCAGTTTATTTGAAACATTCAGCACTGCAATATTAAGAAATCTTCTGACAATAACTTTCTCAAATATAATCCGTTTATTTGAAACATATTGAAAGTAATTATTGTTTAATCAGTGGATTAGAATTCCTCTTTGGACTGGATTCATTAGAAAAATGCCTTGATTTTTTGTAGTTGAAATGTGAAAAAGACTCTGTTGGCAGACTTGTTTCATAAAGCAAACGCTAAATTAGAACGTTGACCAGACAACAAAGCGGAGAGGGTGAAAGAAGTATCTCATAAGTGACACTTACAGAATTTCAATTGTTTAAACTTTTCTTGCAAGTAATATGACTTCAAGTAGATATATATCTTGCATTGGGGTTTTGGGAGTTTGATATTTATTTTAGGACTGTGCTAACAATTTCTAATAAAAAATTCAAATATTTCTCTCTCCATTATGTATCATTGTGTTATTTGGTACCAGATTTTTATGACAACGACTGGGCAGTTAGGGCCAAGGGCAGTCATTCTGTTTAACTTTATTGGGCAATAGTTGCATGATCCTCAGTTTGTAGGAATTTGTGTGTCAGGGCTCATGTGACAATTTCTAGTTCTTTCTGAACTAAGACTATAATTGTTTTTGCTATGGCCTTCCTGTCAGCCCCTAGAGTATTTCTTATAACAATGAGTTCATATTTACGAATCGAAAGATGACTGCTTTGTAGCTGTTAAGTTAAATTTAGCTTCCCATGAAGGAACCAAATGCCCCTGAGTGAGGTAATTGCCATTTTCCTCAGGCCAAAATTTCCAGTTCTACCTAAGACAAAGCCTTGAAATGGGAATCCCCAAGAGGCCACTTTTGATTCAGGGGTCTCTTACCAGAATCGCAGTGAATATCCACACACACGAACATACCCAATTTTTCTTTCTTTTGTGATACAGACTACAAGATTCCCAAAGTAGGTTATCCAAGAACTCTTGATCCCAGGACCATTGCTCACAGCTAACTTTTTTTTTCTTTTCTTTTTTTTTCTTTTTTTACAGCCACACCTGCAACATATGAAAGTTCCCAGGCCAGGGGTCAAATCAGAGCTGCAACTGTGGCCTATTCCACATCCAAGGCAACACCAGACCGTTCACCCACTGAGTGAGGCCAGGGCTCTAGTCCGCATCCTTACAGAGACAAATTCTGGCCCTTAACCTGCTGAGCCACCATTGGAATTCTGCTCACAGCTAGCTCAAATGTTCCTGATTTAGTAATTAGGCCCTAGTAGAGTGGTCACAGCAACAGAATACAGTAAGAAAATGGTAATTTTTATGGTAAAGCAGACTTAGTACCTGAGAATATGTAATGGGCAGTGTGAGGGCTCTTCACAGATCCATTTGGATCCTTTTTCATTTTTCTTTGTGGAAGTGGTGGGGGTGTTAATGGTTTGCTGTGTACTCAACAACCTATCTCTACCCCTTAGGAATGACAGAAGAGTGACAGATACTATGCAAACCAGCTCTCTTACCTCCAGTTGGGGTGCCTCTAAGGCATAACATAGATTCCAAAGCTCGCTGCAGAATCTGTCTTAAGTTACCTTCTGCTGGACTTCTGCTTGAAACTGCATGTGCACTGCTACTTGGCTTCATTCCTTTCTCTCCCCCGCTTCCTCCAACACCTTGACCAGTATCCCTTGTGGTCATTTCCTTAATAAGTCATTTATACATCCATCCTTGTCTCAGGGTCTACTTCTTTGGAGCCTGACCAAAACAAAAGGAGAGTGATTGAAAGGGAAAGACAGAGAAGAGAAATCTGCAACTACAAAATAGGAAAACAGATTACTAGAGTCCAGGATGGGAGAGAGCAGAATATTCTGGGTGAAAGGAGTAGAAGTAGGGTGAAGGAGTGAATCAAAACACAAAACCAGACTACATGCAGGCTTCATTTAGGGGTCCTGAAACATGATAGTTAAACACAAAGTCCTGAACTCATACTGATGAGGATAAAGTTCCAACTCTGCCACTTCATAACTGTAACCTTTGGCAAGATATTTTACTCTTTAAGCCTCTACTTTTCCATCTATAAAACGAATCTAAGACATTAACCCTTAGAAGTACTTTTACATATGAAAAGAAGCTTTATACCTAAAGCTATTTATTACAGAATAATTTAGAGATACGGGTCCCAACTCAGAGTGATTTGGTCATATCTGGAGACATTTTTATATTCACAACTTGGGGATGAAGTGACTAGTGGGTAATGACAGAGATTGCAGCTGTTCATCCTGCAGGTAAGAGACAACATCCCGTCATTATCCCAACAAGGAAATATTTGCACCAAAATGCCCATAGTGCCAAGGTTGCCAAAAAAAAAATTGGAAGCAATTTAAATAATTTTAAAAATTTAAACTATGGAATGAATAAATAAATGATAATGTACCTTCTAGGTGATATAATGTAACTGAAAATAAATTATCTTGTTAAAAATATTGTTAACTCATGATGAGATTATAATAACAAAAAATTCTGAGAGTCTGTAAGCCATTAAAGTTCATTTATTCATTCAAGTCATAATCTTTGAGAGCTACTCATACCAGGCACTGGACTAAGTTATAGTTGTGAAGAAGACAAAGAAAAATTACTTTCATGAATTTACATTCTAGTAACTGTCTAAAAAGTAATCGAAGGGAAGGAGGGAGGGAGGAAGGAAAGGAGGACGGAAGAGGGGAAGGAGGGGAGGAAAGGGGGAGGAAGGGAGGAAGAGGAAAGGACGATTTAAAAAGGTATGGAATATTTAATCGTAAGAAATAATAATATAAAGTAAAGAAGTGTCTGAGTAATTAAAAATAAAATATGATAAACGTAAAAAGGAACAAGAAACAATTCTCTGAAGAGCTGACATTTCAAATGAGATATTAATGACTGGAAGTTGGGAACTATGTGTGGATAGAGGGGAGATCACTCCCAGGCCGAGGGATTTATTTATTCCATTGAAGGCTCCAAAGTGAGAACAGGGATGGCAGTTTTGCTGAATGTAAGTATGAAGCACCCAAGAAAAGTATGCGCAACAAGACAGACCAGGCAGAAAGATAGATTTGACTTTGATTTCCTGCTCTGTGAGATATGAAGTGAGCTGTTCAGCTGTCCCAAAAACTTGCTTCAACATTGCTTCCTTGTCTGTAATTGGGGATAAGATTCTCAGGATGATGGTGAAAATTAAGTTACATACTATATGTAAAGTGCTAAGCAATATATCTTTTATGTAGTAAGTAACCAATTAGTAGTTTTAATTGAATTTTTTAAAAATCAAGATTTAGGAGTTCCTGTTGTGGCTCAGTGGTTAACAAATCCGACTAGGAACCATAAGGTTGCAGGTTTGATCCCTGGCTTTGCTCAGCGGGTTAAGGATCCGGCGTTGCCATGAGCTGTGGTGTAGGTTACAGACGCGGCTCGGATCCCGCGTTGCTGTGGCTGTGGCGAAGGCCGGCAGCTACAGCTCCTGTTAGACCCCTAGCCTGGGAACCTCCATATGCCGCGGGTGCGTCCCTAGATAAGGCAAAAAGACAAAAAAAAATCAAGATTTAAATGTATACACAGAATATAAAATTAAAAAAAAAATATAGTAAGCCTAAATAATATTACATATAACACACTACAAGGGGAAAGATGGAAAAATATAATATAATGAAATGTTAATATAGTATATTGGATGACTTCAAGACTTCTAAGATCTTTCTTAGTCTATGATACCTGGACTCTATGAATTCCTGAACAGTGATAAGTGACAAATAGCTTTTGACATATTTACTCTTTTTGTCAGTTATCTGGACCAATGAAGAATGACTATATGACTTACTGAAGTATGGGAATATGATGATGGACACAGTGCAATGGAAAGAGCCACCAAGTGTTAACCAGCACATATTCATTCTATCTGATCTGAGGTTTTGCTGCATATTAGTTTTAGTAGACTAACAATTCACCAACAACCTCAAGCTTCAGTTTCCATAAGTATAAAGAATGGATTAGACAATATGATTCAGAAATCCTTTTAATTCTAGGATTCTAGATGCTACAGATAATTTAGGAATAAAAGACGGCTTGACCGTACTTTAGTTCAGTCAAGTATAAAACTGATTTTAAGATGATAATACATGATTTCTCCCCAGAGGAAAAACCAAAGAAATCTGGATCGAGGAAAGTGTCTATTGATAATTTGTATAAAGTTGTATTAATTACTACAACCAAAATACAGTGATTATAATCACTCTGTTTTAATGCATTTTCTTTAATTTTTTCATACAAAAATAAAGATGGACAGGTTTTTACAATAAATGGTTGAAAGAGACCATGAAGTCGCATAAGGGAACTCTTTAAATAACTTCTGTGGAGAAAGACAAGATGTCATAGCCCTCACTGAAATGGCCATACATTAGACAGAAGTCATTCCTGACATTGGAAATAGCATCATATGGAATGTTCAGCTCAAATGCACTGATCTAAAATTAGCTCGCCAATATTCTTTTTATGCCATAATTGAAAATAACTATCTGATTTTATCACTAGTTCACCATAAGAGTAAAGTGATTTACAAATATTACTTCATCACATAACAAAAGAAATGTATGGTAAATGATGAATGTACCAGCTTTGCTTCACACAATTTAACTAAATAAAGGACATAGGCCTAATGGCTTACAGAAGGTCACATACAAATGAGATAAAGTCAGGGTCAAGATCCACTTAAAATCCATTAAAATGTCATTTAAGTCATGGTCCCACTCCACATGTGAAGATAATTATACTCTCTAGTGATAAAGACAAAGATCTGTATAAGGAGATGGAGAGACCTGTGCAGTCTTCAAGACTAGAGAATGCATGAAAAATCTTACATGAATGTGTTTAGTACATATATTGTAATTTATTTAATAATTATATAATAATTTATTACATTAGAAGGCATGGTGTAAAACAAAGCCCTAAGTTCACATGGGAACTTTAAATAGTAAGATATATGAGGACAAACTCCAAGATACCCTTTCCTTTTATATACCAAAACCATTTCTCTGAATGCCTTGAAAGTGCTGAAAAATATTATTTGGTTATACTATAAAGATGTTACTTAAAATTAAGAAAAAACATCTAACAGAGGGTTTAGGATAAAATTGAAGTATATCTAATTTTGAATAGCGCTCAGATGTTTTTAATAGGTGAGGAGGGCTCAGCGGTTTACAGAACCCATCTAGTATCCATGAGGATGTGATTTAGATCCCTGGCCTCGCTCAGTGGGTTAAGGATCCAGCATTGTCGTGAGCTGTAGTGTAGGTCACAGACGTGGCTTGGATCCTGTGTAGCTGTGGCTGCGGCATAGGTCAGCAGCTGCAGCTCAGATTCAACCGACCCCTAGCCTGAGAACTTCCAATATGCCGCAAGGGCGGCCCTAAAAAGCAAAAAAAAAAAAAAAAAAAAAAAGGTGAGGAGTTAGGGCCAAAGTTAAACGAGAGAAGATAGTCTCTATATCACATATAATGTATTTCATTTTTATAATTCTCTATATTCTTTTATGTAGTGACTCTTATAATAGCCAGCATCTAATAAGCAAACCCTATTGAGAGCAATTGTGTGGACGTTCTGTTTTCCTTAGTCAGTAAATCTTCCCAGTGCAAAATATTTTTTATTACCAGTGTTGAAGTGAGATGGAGGGCAAGTAATTCCAAACAGAAAGCACATTGGGAGAGAGCAAGCTTTGTTCAAAATGATAGATGGAACATTTATATTTATATCATTCTCCACTTGACATTAAAATGATATGCAACAACAAGGTGAGCAGAATGGGACTATCCGTGATCTTTTGACACATTTCTAGAAGAAGGAATGCACATGGTAAGGTGATGGTATTACAAAGGACTAGAAAAATCTATGCCCTAGAGAGAATGTGGAAAAGCCAGCAGTGGGGAAGAGAAAGTCAATATACATTGCAAAATTACAGGATAGTTCAGAACTGCAAGTTCCAGTCACCATAAAAGGTGAAGAATAATTTACAGTATGTAGATGGAATAGTTAATGTACTCCGTTTCTCACAATTGAATGTAAAACACTTGACAGTGTTTTTAACACTGAGATCAAAACTCTTTTTAATTCTTTTTTAACTCTGAGATCAAACATTAACCTTTAAAGGTTGCTACATGTGTGGAAGTAGCCACTCTATAATATGACCATCTGTATTCTGATTTATGGATCCAAACGTGTAGCAATCCAATTTTTCAACCTCATCCTAAGCAGTCTAGCAGTCAGAAAATACCTCACCCATCAGAAAAACTCATAGTCATGAATCCACATAAATGGATAACCAAAGTACTTAGGAAAGTTTAGAAAAATATGAAGCATAAAAAAGCTAAAGTGAACAGATGAATATTGAAACATAAGGAAGTGTATAATTCACATAAGAAAATAAGACATCCAAAAGTTAATAGGGTCATTAGATTTTTGTAAAGAATATACTGCTTTCATAATATAAAAATAGGATTGTATGATAAAGAGGTAACCAAAGAACAAGAGATCTCTTGGTCAATGATTCATTTCTCCTAAAATAATTCATTAAGAAGCTTAAAAGATAAAGTCAAAGAAATTTCTCAAGAAGATAAAAAAGACAAAAGACCTACAAAAGATCAATCCTGAGGACTGAACATTAAACTAGTAAAAATCTCTAGAAAGCGTGAAGAGAGAATACAATTAAGAGGATTAAAAAGAAGTTAATGGACATTCACTTCTGAGAGATGTTATGTATAAATCTGCAGATTAAAAAGGCTAATTGAGTACTTAGCAGAGTATGTGAAAAAGATATGCATTTAGAAAATTATTATAAAATCTAAACATGGCAAGGACAAAGAGGAGTTCCTAAAAGGCAAAACTGCATAAATTACAAAGAAATAATACTCAAACTAGCATCAGACTTCTTAGCAATGAAGTTGAATCCTAGAAGAAAGTGGTACATGCCTTATTCATCCTGGAACATATGGAGAGAATGATGGACAGAGTAAAGTCACTTTTCACACAATTAAATGTGAAAAGATTACTTTCCACATAGCTTGTTTTGGGCAATTCCTTAAATGTGAGTTCCTGAGTGAAAAAAAGGAGTAAATGAAAAAAACTAACACCAAGAGATGAAGATGGACATATATGGAATATAGAAAATAAAGACTTCAACTCTCAAGAGTCATGTAGATATGGACCAGAATGTTTAGAGTAATCAGTCCAGATTGGAAAAGGAGAATAGAAGTAAAGAAGGGAATTATTTCATGAAGAAAAAAAAAATGGATTTCATACATTTACTATTTTGAAGAAGATAAAGTATGATCAAACCTACAAAAGAAACAGAAAGTCACCTTAAACTACAGTAGAGATATAAATGATGAAAGAATTAATAAAACTAGATAGTAAGAAAACATTATCACAGCATAACATGGTTCCCTGGTGAACAATATTTGGATGGACATGTATAAGCAATACCTCACATTGCCTTTCAGTTTTGAAACTAGGCTAGGAAGACTGGAGGATTTACTTATTGTTATAGAACAGAATATAGTTAAGAAATTTTGATAATATCTAAGAAAATACTCAAGTGACTAAAGAGAGGAACTTGGAGAAGAGTTGGAAGAAAAACTGTGAGTGGTAATAACATATAAATCTTACAAAATTGAGGATTAAGGACATATTAGCAATTATTTATAGAATAGTGGATAAAAGTGTAAGAATAAACTTATAACAGAAATAAAACTAAATGAGTAAAAAAAAAGTGATAGTGATCCCACTCTTACAGGGACAGAGATTTGAGATTAAATTAGATATTGTATGAGGTCTCTATTTCCACCTTTATCATTTCATAAACACAAAAGATCTTTTCTAAAATTATGTAAAAAATATTAGCATAGACCTTTATATTTGTTTAAAAATGGAGATCAGGACTAGAGGAAGAGAAGAATTGGTCAGAGGATTATGAGTGAACTTCTATTTACTTTTCAAGTTAGTATTACTTTTTAAAAACATAAACTTTCTTTTGATAATTTTTGACTTACAGAAAAGTGGCAAAGAGTACAGAATTCATATACTCTTGTTCAGTTTTCCCCATTAACATCTTACATTACCATGGCACATTTATCAGAACTAAGAAACTGACATTGCTTCATTGCTGTTAACTGAACTCTAACCTTTATTTGGATCCCGCCAAATTTTTCATTAATGTCCTCTTTATATTACAGATCCAATCCAAGGTAGCACATTGCATTTAGTTGTCATGCCTCCCCAGTTTTTCTGTCTCTCTCTCTCTCTCTTTTTTTTATTTTTTCCTTTTTTGGCCTGCCCAAGGCATATGGAGTTTGGAGAGTTCCCTGGGCCAGGTATCAGGTAGATCTGAGCCACAGTTGCAACCAAAACCACATCTAGAGCAACACCAGATCCTTAACCCACGGTGCCAGGCTGGGGATGGAACCTTCATCTCAACGCCCCGGTGGAACCTCCTCTGTCTCTCTGTTTCTGTTACTTTGACAGTCTTAAGGCATACTGGTCTGGTATTCTGCAAGTTTTCTAACCTTGGTTTGTCTGATATTTAATGTTAATTAGATTTTGGTTTTAGGTTTTGGAAAGAATATAACAGAAGTTAAGTGGCCTTTTCTTCACATCATATCAGAAGTACATGATATCTAGATTACATCATTCATGGTGTTAATCTTAATTACTTGGTTAGGATAGTTTTCTATGTTTCTCCACTGTATAGTCACTATTTCCCATTTTAATGCTCTATTCTTTGGAAGTAAATCATTAAATCTAGTTCACCCTTAACTGGGATAGGGGCAGGAATTATTATTCAACTCTTATACCAAGGAATATATATACATATTATTTGAAATTCTTCTGGGAAGCATTTGTTTCTTCTTCCCCATTCATTTATTTATATAAGTGTGAAGTCATATATACCTTATACTTTAGCTTATAACCCAGTAGGATGTTTTTTTATTTTTTTGCTCAAATTGTTCCAGCTTCGGCCATTGGGTGCTTTAAGTTAATCATGTCTCTTTAAAGTATCTCCATCCTTTCATTTTTGAACACTTCTCACTTTTTGGAGCTACAAGAAGATCTGGGCTCATCCCCCCCCCTTTTTTTTTCTACCCTGGTCCTAGATCAGCCATTTATCCAAGGATTCCTGGTTCCTTTTTATTGGAGGATAGTATTTTAAAATCAAGGCCTAGATATTGGATGTGCTTGTTACTGTATATCGTTGCTTCTAGGACTTCTCATTTCTAGAAGCAATGGCATACAGTAACAAACATAAATATACATATGTTAACCTTAACATATATAAGTTAATTTTATATATATATATATATATACACACACACACACACACACACACCTATGTGTAAATACTGTATTAGGGTTCACCAGAAAATAGAATCAATAGGATATGTGCATTATAGAAAGAGATTTATTTTAAGGAATTGGCTCACGTGGTTATGTAGGCTGACAAATGCAAAATCTGCTGGATGGCCCAGCAAGTGGCAGACTCAGAGAAGAAGTGTTCCAGTTCACATCCAGAGGTCATCTGCTGCAGCTGAACATGAGTTCATCCTAATGTCTCTGCCTCTAATCCGGTCTCAATGCTATTTATGTAAATGTTTCTTCATTTTTTTAGTTTAATATTTTTTAAGACATGACACATCTTGCCTTTCATTAATAAACATAAAATTGAGAATTATACGTTATATATAATTAGAAAATGCTTGAAATTACTGAAGCAGGGAAATAATCAATGACCCCTAATACGTGTTAGCTATTTTATATCTTTTATTTGGCTTAAGCTACACAATTATGGGAGGGAAACATTATTGATAACAATATACAAGTCAGAAACCTAAAGCTAACGGAAATAGTGAGCTTGTCTAAGTCCTCACAAAAATAAAACTGAAAATCAAAATAGTAAGTTAGTTATCAAAAATTTAAATCAAAATCTACTTGACATCAAAATTGATATAGTTACTAGTTTATAAACAACATTCAGGGCTTGACTAATTTTGCCTGGGATTGTAGAAGAGGAATGTTCTACACAGAGTATTTATTTGAAGTGTCAATGAATGAGAAAGAATTTGCTGGGGGTGGGGGCGATAGGGGGAAACCAGAGGAAATGGCATGTGCAAAACCACAGAAGTCTGAGGAGGCATGGGGTGGTCAAAGAATTGTCAGGTGAGGCATTTGATACATAAGAAATTTAAAGTGCCAGGGGGAGGAGTGTGGGAGAGGGGATAAGGAATTATCCTGGACCAGTCAGTGAAAGAAAATGTCTAAGCCATGAAAATAATCAGGAACTTTATCCTTAGTGAGTGAACAAAAGACTGTTCAGTAATCTTTGTGACAACTGACATAATAGGTAACTTGTGACTTATAGTTTAAAAATCAGATTTGACCTTCCCTGATATCTATGAACCTCATGTTACCTAGGCTTGAAAGCACTGTGCAAATCTGTTCCTGGATTGGCATTTACTATATTTACGTAAGTAACAAACTAGACATAAGGGAAGAGAACCAATTTATGTAACTATAAATGTGCTTAGATGGATGATAAAAGATTTGCATGAATTTTTGTTTTATAATTGTGTTTATATTTTATATTCTATTTTGTTTTATAATATCCAATTTATTCTTGATTCCCTCTCCTAATCACATTCCCTGAAATCTTTCATCTATATTTAAAGGCTTTTCATTAACTACCTCAGTTCTAGCTATTCTAAAAGATGCAGAGGAGAACTAGATGGTTATTTTGCTCTGAAACTTGTCTATAATTTCACGGTGATGATAAGACATCTGCATTTATAATTTATATTTGTGAGATAAAATATTAACTATGTAACAAAAACATAAAACCTTATTCAGGGCTTAAATAGCACAGGAGGAAAGGTAGTTTTCCACTTCCATATCCTACTTGCCGGACTGGACTAATGCACTAGTGCTGGTTAAAGCAGGAAATATGTGGACCCTGGCACAGTCAGATCTGAACACATTGCTTGCAGGCAGGGCCCAGGTAGGAGAAGGTAACTCAGATTTTTGCACTGACTTCCTTGTTTTGCAGTATGTAAATACTTGTACTCTCTTTTGTGGAAATAAAAAGAAATACTCTTTGTAAAATATCTGTTAAATAACATATGCTCTTTTAAGTCACACTTCTGGTACTCTTCTGGTCTAAAGTTCAGTGACCCAATAGCAATGGACAGGATTCATCAAAGGAAAAACATTCCACTGAAATGTGCCCCAGAAACTGCATATCTTTCTGCCATAACTGGCACATTTGTTAAAAACTGGAAATTGTATATCCTTCTTTAAAGTTATTAAATGTCACTTATAATTTCAAAGCATTAAGTATAATGACTAAAAATAAGTAAGGGGAATAAGTAGTTGATGCTTTTTAAATTTACTACATATCCTTCTCTTTCTCCTGGAAATTACTGATATAGAAGATGAATTTGTCATGTGATTTTCATTACAAGAATGCTGCTGCTAGCATAGGATTGTTAGGTAGAATGAAATAGGGAATCAGACCCAGGTGACTCAGAACACGCCATTAGTCATTACCAAAAACAGGAGGCCTAATCAAACAATAAGGACACAAGCAAATATCACCAGGGGTTCTTCGGGGCACTTTCCTAAACAGATGAGGCATGCTATTCAGAGAACTTCCCTACACAGGTGAGGCCTGCTTTTTGGAGAATTTCCCTATAACATATTCCTCATGCAGATAAGGCATCCTGCTCAAAACCAATCAGAGGATCAAAACACACCCCCATATAGAAATCAGACAATGCTCAGTCCTTATGCACGGTAGGGGGCCCAGTGAGAAGAAATTAGTGGACTTGGGGGAAGAGAAATTGCGTCTCCAATCAAGTTGGCAGCATGGGGATATAAAGGAAGACCCAACTGTGAGGAGAGCCAGTCTCTACTCCCAGGGTACCCGCTCTCTCTGAGGGCATGAATAAATTTGCTGTATACTTTATTCCAGCGAACTTGATTTGAACCTGATTGAGATCTCCAAGGCGACCTGCCATGGCAGTGTTTTTCATTCTAATGGAGATTGGCTGTGACCAGCCCCTTAAAAGCACCCTAATGAGAGTTGTAACTTTTCCACCTAAGACACTGTAGCTTTAAGGGGAATCCCCTTCAGCCCTGAACAGAATGCTCCTGCCTAGACAGCCTGCTTGCTGGCATCCCTGACTCTGTGACCATGCTGATGGGCCCAGACTGCTGCCTCTATTCCAGCACCACAGAGGTACTTCCCAGCTGGAACAGTCCTGCCAAAAGGCCCACCATTCCAAATCCTTGCTTGCATGTGGGCAAGAACCCTAGGAAATAACACAGAGAGCATTAACAGGATAGTTGTTGTTTACACAATTTAATATTCTACTTTTTAATCAACCACCTAAAGTCAATGAAGAATAGAAAAATAGTAAAATCTGATGATGACATGGAAAAGGTCTTTGACCAGGTTGAAGGACTGTAGATGGGAGTCAATTAGCTGTAACTAACAGTTCTGAATTCATTGCTCCAGCTGGTTATTATTTTTGAGCCTCATTACACACGTCTGACAATCAAAGGCACTTACATAGGCCTCCCTTAGCTCTCCTGTGAGAATAAATATGGGAAAGGGCTTCATACTGTCAGATAGAAAGAGAGAGAGCTTTAGGTAAAATAGATCCATCAAAGCAGCTTGCCTTTCTTAAAAGAAGTATGACTGTGGGTGTGTGTGTGTGCATATATTCAATTAACAAACATTATTTATTAAAGAACTATCACTTTGCAACTGCAATTGTATAGAAGATAGTTAATCTCAAAAATACACAGTACTACTCCCTTCCTGAGGTTTCCCATGAAATATTCTACCAAGCACAAAACAGAGTTTACATTTTGCTCCTGTGCTGAAAGTGTGAGTGATCACAACATTCTTTTTACAACCTGGTCAGGTGTACATACAAAAAAAAAAAAAAATCACTAACAAACTCTCACTATTGACATTCCTTAGTATTCTATTTTTACATTTGAACTACAGTAACATATACATATTACAGGCAAAATGGTTTTATTTTGGCTGATTTAGGAAGTATAGTTTTTTATCGTGTTTGAGAAGTTTAAAGGTATTTAAAGAGACGTTACAAAATTAGATTTCAGGAGTTCCTGTCTCGGCTCAGTGGAAACAAATCTGACAAATATCTATGAGGATAGGATGTGAGTTCCATCCCTGGCCTTGCTCAGTGGGTGGGGGATCCGGCACAGCTATGGTGTAGGTCACAGATGCACCTCCTCGGATCCCACCTTGCTGTGTCTGTGGCATAGGCCAGCAGCTGTAGCTCCTGATTCGACCCCTAGCCTGGGAACTTCCAGGCCATGGGTATAGCCCTAAAAAAAAAAAAAAGCAAAGAAAAAAATTAGATTTCAAATTTTGCAAACGCTTATATGTGCATTTGGTTTAAAATTACAAAGGCAAAAAGAGCAAACAATGAAAATTCTGTTTCTGATGAATTTCCCTTTCCAGAGCAAATCATTGTCACCAGTTCATTTTGTTTAATTCCAGGGACTGTACAATTTGAGAAGCCTAAGGACTAGTATATATCAACAGGAAAAGAGATGAAGGGTCAGGGATAAAGATTAGCAATGGGTTAGGAATGAAAGTAGAGATACACTCATCTTATTGAAAATAACTAATGATTTTAATGGGTGGAATACCAAAGCCTGTCAACCAAGCAGATAGTTCCATACACAGATTGCTAAATCAGACCTGTTTGACCAGCTTGGTCTCAAATCAACTAAGGTAACCCATGGAGAAGTATGGCCAATATAAACAAAGTAATAACCATTTGAAGTACAGACATTTAAAAGATACAGTTCAGGAAGTTTAAAAGACTGTCATCTGGAATTTGAAAGGAGGAAGATAGGAGAGAAGAGAATTAAAGGGGAGAAGAAAGGAAACAAGTCTAACAGTTACTTAGGTTCATAGTGACAGAAGAGAGACCATGAGTCAGTAATGCCTGAGTTTTTCTTTCAAGTTCAATATTTAATATCCATGTGACTTTGGGCAAACCTTCAATGTTCTCATATGTAAAATAGTAGCTTCATTAAAGAATGTTGTTCATAAATATACAAAATGACTGGAATATATATGATCTCTTCTCCTGTGGCAGTTATTAGTTATAACTAATAAGAGGACAACTTTCAATTCTGAGGGGCTGAAATTCTCTATATGAAGTTTATTCTTACAGCTCATCTGCATGAGGGGGAAATCTGAAAATAATCTCTTTAAATTTGAAATAAGAATGCATTGCTGCACAACTCATAAAGAAAAGATGGATACAATACTCAAAATCAGTCCAAGAGTTTAAATTGAATAGCGTTCTTTTCAAGCCTACCGAAAATATATTTAAAAATAAGGTCACTGTACTTCAGTAGAGAAACGTCAGTGAACAAGGTATTGCACCCTTTCTATAACATCTCAATAAGAGTGATTCAAAGCATTTTAAATTGGATTTTTTCTCCTAGACATTTTGATGAGGGCATAGTTTATAATTAGTAGCTTCTAAATTTAATTATGTCATTAATCCTGTACATTCATGTAGTACCTACCTTTCCCAAACTAGCTTACTTGATTAGCTTATGTTGTTTACCACCTGTAAGAACAGAGCCAAAGACCGCATCTAAAAAAGAGGTGGTATTGGTCAGCAATTTTTTTTGCCTTTTTTGTCATTTTAGGGCCGCACCCGTGGCATGTGGAGATTCCCAGGCTAGGGATCTAATCGGAGCTGTAGCCGCTGGCCTACACCACAGCCACAGCAACGCAGGACCCGAGCCGCGTCTGCGACCTACACCACAGCTCACGGCAACGCCGGATCGTTAACCCACTGAGCAAGGCCAGGGATCAAACCCGCAACCTCATGGTTCCTAGTCAGATGTGTTAACCGCTGCGCCATGACGGGAACTCCGGCCAGCAATGTTTTTAATATAAATCCTATCAAGGCATTTTAGGCTCCCAAGCAGTTTGAAGAAAAGCAAGCAGAGATAAATCTTATTACGGACACCTATTGCCACTCTTAAAATTTCACTATATGGTCCAAGTTTCAGTCATGCATGAGCAGTAACTGCATCCTTGTGCTTGATCTTGGCTTGGCTAATTCCTATCAATATTTTCATGACTCATCCTGAGGCATGGCCAATGGTAAATGTCTAAGTACTAAGCAAATGCCATTAAATATCTCAGCACTAGGCAAATACCATTCAATTAAATACATTAAAAAGACGTTTATTCAGGCAAGATAGAGGGAATCACAGCATCAGTTTCAGAGACTGTGGTTATATCTAAGCTATTTGTCATAGTCTCCAAAGCCTTTTGAGTCTAAGAGATTGAGTTAATTCTTTGGACTTTTGTAAATTGAGTTTGATAGTAAACTCTCCTGTAAAAACACTGACATACATTTCACCTTTTTCTCCATTTCCTGAAACTGAAAAATAAATGTGTGAATATATTCTGCTTTACATTACAGTGTCTAATGACTCCACATTTTGAAATTAAGAATTATATAATTTGTTAATGCTCTCAGCATTCTTCTTTCTAATGATTTATTCTTCTGTCTCCCTAATTTACAAATGCTGACTCAGGCATCAGTAGGAAGATACTAGTGGTCAGTATAACTTGAGTCTTAATCAGTTTCAGAAGTATTTAAGAGAAAACTGTAGATAGTGCTTATTCATGTTTGCATCTGTCTCTAAGACGTTTTGTGGGTTAAATTCATTATTAAAACTTTATTGTCAAGGAGCCGCTCACATTTTTATTGCATTAATCACCACAAAGTAATTTAACTGTATTAGAATTTTTTTTTTCCGAGAACACATCCATTGAAGTGGAGATTGCTTTCATAAACATAGATGTGTTTGAAGATAATATTGGCCCTGGAATATAATTTTCAGCTCTTAAACTTGAATGCTTATTTGACATGATCCCTCATATCTCAGTTTTATGAAAGAGAAATGACTATGTCAATATAAAAGTTATGCTTAGATTCATGAAAGATACGTCTTAATCATTTCTTCACTTCCTCCTACCTGAGATTTGTTTCAACTCTCCCACTCCATCAAAGATTTTTCACTCTCAGAAGTGTTTTCTATGATAGTTTTTAAGAATTTAGTGATATGTTTTACTTCATAAAGAAAATTATAAGGAGCAAGGTGGAGAAATCACACTCCATCTTCCCTCTGTATAGTGACATCTGCTGGGCTGTAGCCCCACACTGATTTTTAAGCAAGTAACTGCTCCTTTTATGGGGGTGGAAGCTCATTTTTCCCCAAGTCCAAATATCTAGTCCATTCTGATCCGGAGAAATAATTTTCACTTAAACATCAAAAATCAGTTCCCGTGTTTAATAAGTTTACCTTAAAGTAGTGCTGAAAATATACCCCCGTTGTCTGCCTCTGTTGTCTACCTCTATCCAGAACAATCTTCCTCTACAAAACTGTGAAATAAATTCTTGTCATTATGTTTGAGGAGTATCCTGGAGAGGTTATTGTATATGAGCCACTGTGGGGAGGTCAACAGAGTTACTGCCTTTGGGACATTAAGGAAACAATAGGAAACAATACCCATTAAAAGGATAAACTTCTGCAATGAGACTTGGTTTACCTCAACCGGTTATAGAAAATTTGCTACAGGCAAAGGCCAAGACGCTTGCCCTTTTAAAAACGCATCTCTTTGCCTTAAAAGGATGCAGTGATCCTTCTCTGGCAAAAAAACTGCTTTGCACTTTGATATTTAAGGCCAAGCTTAAGCCTGAATGTCTTCCAATAGCAGCCAGTTACAAACAAAAACCTTGGCGCCTACCCTGTAAGTTGCTCACTCCACCACACTCTGCGAAAGGAGCAGAGTAGTTCAGTGGGTCCTCTAGCCTGCTGCAAGCGCATTCCTACATCTCCTAGGCAGTTTGTCCAGGGGTTGGCCCCGCCCTGGCGGCTCCCTACCACCCTCTCGCCAGCGCACTCTGGGTGGGGCCTCGCGGCTGGTGGAGATGCGTCCGAGAGTGCTGGGCGGGTGATGAGAGCCGGCTGGGCGGTGCGCCGGGGCAGCCCGAGCCGCGCGCCGCGTCGCTGTAATCGGACACCCGAGCGCTGCCCCCCGCGCGGGCCACTTTCCATTCACTCCGAAGTGCTTGATTGAGCGACGCGGGGAAGGGCTCAGGGTGCCGCGCCACTGAAACGCTGTGGATTCCTTTACAAAGAAACTCAGAGGACCGGCAAGAAAGAATTTTACCGCTGGGACGCCCTAGAAATTAAGGTCTTCTGGAAAAAGAACTAGAGACACGCGGATCCAACCCTGTAGCAAATTGACGGCTTTTTCGTGCTAATCTCTCCCTTCGGTAAGCTTTATTCATTGTTTTCAGCATTACAAATTTAACAAAATATAACTTTTGGGTCTGTGTATAGACTTTTCACACATCAGTGTGTTCTAGTCTGGACATATTTTAAGAGCGCATGCTGTTTGTCGTGAAAGTATTTCCTTTGCTGAGAGCCCAGCTGGAATTGTTTCTTTAGGTTATGACACCTGCGGAGAGTTTAAAGTTGCGTATTTCACTGCCTTCTAAGGCAAAATTACTCTAGAGGATTTTATAGAAGAGTGCTTTTTTTTTTTTCTTTACGTGTACAGAGTGAAAACAACAAGCAGCATGTCTTGTGTTTGAGTTAAAGAGAAGTTATAAAATAAAAGGGGCGGGGGCGTGTATAAATCACTTCTCATCCCTAGGAAGGCTTGTAATTGCTGTGCTCAGTGTACTTACTTCGTCTGACCCATCATTTCATCTCCAGTATTATTCTTTGCAATTTGTGGCTCACGTCGCTTTTATGAAGACATAGAAGATATTGATAATAGCAATATGTGAAATTGTGTATTATCAGCCTACTTAATAAAGAGACAAAGCGTATTTATAGCTTTTGGGGGGGTATTTAACTGTAAAGTCAACAAAACCAGGGAGCAAATTACTAAGGGAAAGTCATCCTATAAAATCAGTTTTCTTCTGAGTTAATTTAGGGATGACAGGGTGAAGAGGTTGTGGAAGCAGGAAAAAACTGTTTCTTTTGAAAATTACCAACACAAACATCTCTAGGGTTTCCTTCATCTATGTAGTAAAAGAGTCATACAGTGTTGTGTCATAACGTATGTAACACCTAGGAAATCAACTTATAATTTTTGTTTACGTTGGCCTTGTTTAATTAAATTACAGTTTAATTGTTGCTTTGCTTCTGTATTACAGAAGCTTCTCTATTGCTCCTGTATTACTTTTCAAATTTTATTGGCATTTCTTTATTAAATAAAATTAGTGCTAAGATTTTAATTGTAAAAGCCACATAATATTGAAGATTAGCATTGTTGTAACCTGTAAAAATAAATTTCTAGATTAAACTCTGTCATGTCATTGTATAATGATGGTAGACTCAAAATGATGGGGTTTCTTTTATGGTCCTCAATTTATTTTGCATATTGTGGCCACTAGGGCTCTTGTAGATACAAAGTTACACACTGCCTGGTCTTTGGTATTCAGAATTAGTTAATAGCATGTATCGATTCTATAACTATACTTTCAAACAGTAATACCTGTCTGCCTGATTTATCTTTTGAAATTCTGACAGCCCCTTTTCCAGTTGATTTATTTTAAATATGCACTGAGGGATACATGATTCACTGGATTGCTCACAGCTAAGTCATTGCTTTGAATTTAACACAAGTTCATGGTTACTTCATCTGCATCATTTAACAGCTGCATGGTCATCCATATAAATTGTCGGATAACTAATTTGAGTGATTTAAGTGATCAAGGATTGAGCACTAGTAGATTTATGTGTAAAAACACCATTTTAGAGTCAGTTACTCTGAAAGAGCTAATGAATATGTGGAAGTAAATGTTCATGTGGCATTTTTCTACTGCTACTGTATTTATGGTAGAAAGAGTAGTTTTCCTTCACTAATACCTGTTGGCACCATTCTCAAGTCTTTTTCAATGTACTGTGATTTGTAGAGAGAAAAACAAATCTAAACATTGGGTTTTCCTTTGGGAATTGATAAGTTTATTCCTGGCTGCTTTGTTCTGCTTTAATATTAGCATTACTTTGCTGGAAGATGAAATAATTTCACTTTTAACAAAGACATTCAGACACAAATCCAAATTGTCACATCCAAGAAACAAAGTCTAGCACCTCCTACTGTTTGCATGACTGTAAAAGTTCGGATATGTCTTTTGTGAATAGGGTTTTCTGACTAGATTGCTGGTTTTGTGTGTGGCGGTGGGGGGGGCGACTCTTGAGTGTGAAATGAAATGTAAGAAACTCAACATTTTTATTTTAAAGGTATTTTCCCTTGGATATTAACTTGCAAATCTGAAGAAATGGCGTACCAGGCAGTTTGGGTCTTCGTTGGAGTATTCATTTGTTCTACCTGTGTAAAAGGATTGTTTCAGCCCCGAGCAAGAGTTTATTTAACTTTTGACGGTAAGAAAGTTGATAAACACTCTGAGGAAAATGTTGTTTGAGGTCTTTTTGTTTCTTATGCAGATTCAGAAATTAATAAAGATAGTAAAATATTATTGAGTATTTAGTAGCTTTAAAAATAATCTACTGGACTGCTTTTTGGATGACATAGCTATTTTAAATGATTTGTTAATAGACAGAAGCCTCTATTGCATTTGTTTATGAAAATGCTTGAAGTGTTTTCTGCCCTTTTTAGAGTTTCTGCTCTGTTGGTATGAGGTGTATGCATGAGAAAATGGTGAAGACCTCAGGGCCTAAAATCTTTGATCTTGAGAGTCATTTGGCTTTGTTGAGGTATAGGCCCCTATGTGCTAATCCTCATCAGCAGCATGAGCTATGCAGGTTTAATTACTGAAAAGTTTTTCTTTTATTTTTTTAAGTTGAAATATACTTGATTTCCATTGATGTGTAAGTTTCAGGTGTACAGCACAGTGATTCAGTTACACACACACACACACACACACACACACACACATATGTTCTTTTCAGATTCTTTTCATTTATGGATTATTACAAAGTAGTTCCCTGTGCTCTACAGTAGGCCCTTGTTCGTTATCTATTTTATATATAGTAGTGTGTATATGTTAATCCCCAAATCCTTATTTATCCCTCCCCCCTGCCCCTTTTCCCTTTGGCAACCATAAGTTTGTTTTCTGTATCTCTGGGTCTATTTCAAAATAGTTTTGAAAATAAGTTCATTTGTATCTTTTTTTTCTCAGATGCCTCTTATAGGCGATATTATATGGTATTTGTCTTTGTCTTACTTCACTTAGTATGATAATTTGTGGGTCCTTCTATGTTGCTACACATGGCGTTATTGCATTCTTTTTTTATGGCTGAATAATATTTCATTGTGTATACATATCACATCTTTATCCATTCATCTGTCAGTGGACATTTAGACTGCTTCCACATCTTAACTTTTATAAACAGTGCTTCAGTGAACACGGCAGTGGGGGGGGAAGTATCTTTTTGAATTATAGTTTTCTATGAGTATATGCCCAGGAATAGAATTGCAGGATCATATGGTAACTCTATTTTTATTTTTTAAGGAACTTCCATACTATATCCATAGTGACTGTACCAATTTATATTCCCACCACCCCTTTTTGCCACACCCTCTCTAGCGTGTATTATTTGTAGGCATTTTGATGATGGCTGTTCAGACTGGTCAGGTAATAAATACCTCATTGTAGTTTTGATTTGCATTTCTTTAATAATTAGCAATGTTGAGCATTTTTTCATTTATCTGTTGGCTATCTGTATATCGTCTTTGAAGAAATGTCAGTTTAAATTTTCTGCCCAATTCATGATTGGGTTTTTTGTTTTTTTTGATATTGAGATATATGTACTGTTTGTATATTTTTGGAAATACCTTGTTGGTCACATCATTTGCCCATATCTTCTTCCGTTCTATAGGTTGTCTTTTCATTTTGTTTTTGGTGAAAATTTTTTCCAATATATTCTGGGCTTTAGCCTCAAAACTTGTCTCTCCATATGTTGTTCTAATGCTGTTTCCACAAGGAGTTCCTGAGCTTGGCCAAGTCTCCTAATTAATTGAAAAGGGCCTAAAAGAACAGTTGGAAATATGCTTTTGATCGCTATTGTATGCCAGCATTATCTTCAGAACTTTAGGGAAATGAGTGTTATTTTAAATTTTCAGAAACACAAGAGGTGTAAGGTCTTCTGAGGGACTAGCTTGCCAAATGTACGCAATAGCTTTAATGTATATAGTTCGAACAACTTGAAGATGGATGATTTTGATCAGTCACATAACCCATACTAAATGAACATATAGAATAAGCAATGCATCAGGAAGATCATACTGCCAGTCAGGGTCATTTATATCTTTATCTCTTCTTTCAGCCCTGTCTCTGCATAAACCTCAGTGTCAATTGGGCATGTTTTTTTATTCATTTGAAAAACAGTATACTCTCAGGCTTTATGTAGCAGGGTGTCTTTGAAACTCTATTATCTTGAATTTCAAACAGCAGTATGACTGACACATCATTCAAATGGCTAAATTTTTTTCCTTAAATCACCAAGTACTTTCTCCAAGGTCATCATGAACACTGAGGGTCTTTATTTAGGGTGTGTGAGCTTTTAATTGTTTCTTTAGCTTCTAAGTCAAACATTCCCCTCAAAACCTATGGCTAGCCAGTAGTGAAGAAAGGAAAAACAGACCCTTTGAAGTGTCTTATTTTTTTTTAATTGCTAACACATCTTGCAATCTGCTTACACCTGTTTTCTCAAGTTGAGAACTATGAATTACCTAATCAAATAAAAAAGAAAGGTACTAAGGAGCAGTATAGTTTTCCCCCTATCTTCTGTATTTCTCTCAGCATATAGGAAGATGCAGTGGTCTCACAGATTAGGTGTCTGAATCTGTTTGTTACGTCAAACTAACCAAACTCCTTTTTTCTGAAACAACCCAAAATATATTAATTTTTTTTAAAAAAAGTATTACGAGGGATAATTCATCAAGTCTGTTTTTGGAAAGACAATTAAAATTTATCTTTTACAGGGGAAATTAAGTAATACAATATTTTAAAACCAAACTTCGAAGTTCCCATCGTGGCTCAGCAGTTAGAGAACCTGACTAGCATCCATGAGGATGTGGGTTCGATCCCTGAGCTTGCTCAGTGAGTTAAGGATCCAGCATTGCTGTGATCTGTGGTGTAGGTCACAGATGCTGCTTGGATCCCGTGTTGCTCTGGCTGTGGCGTAGGCTGGTGGCTACAGCTCCGATTGGACCCCTAGCCTGGGAACCTCCATATGCCATAGGTGTGGCCCTAAAAAGACAAAAAGATTAAAAAATAAAAAATAAAACCAAACTTCAGTACCATGTATGACAATGACTGCTATGTATAAAGTGACTAGAAATTATGTTGAGCTTTTTAAAATACTGCATATATAAAATTTTAAACTAAATCCATATACTTACAGAATAATACTTAATTTGTAACATATGTAGAATACAGTATAAGATAAGCTATTGATCTTAAAGTCTTATAATTCCTATTTTATTCTTCTCAAGAGTCTTACTAGGAAACAATTAGAGAGATATAATTAACTTAATTTGGATACTGTTTTAAAGAGAATATATCAACAAGGAGAATAAACCTAGTGAAATGCCACAATTTCTAAATCAATACCAAAAAAACCCTCCAAAAATGAAGTATATATTAGGCAAAGTATCATAGGAAAAGTACTTTGAGCAAAACCAGTTGTCAAAATGTATAAATTTTAATCAGTCATTTTCTTAGAAGATTTGACAGTACACCTGCTTAAGAACCTGTTCCAAATTTCTTACTACAGTATCTTATTGATCTTATTTTGACGTGTTTGAGTATCACACTGAATAAGTTACTGAATTTCTTCCAAAATGGTTTAGTCTTAACATCAAATTATAGAACTTGTACAGGGTTGACATATATATGAATATATATTAATTTAAATACATACAGATCTACAGAGATACATAGTTTTTTTCATTTACTTCGTATTTTAAAATTTCTATTCACTATCAACCGAAATTAGTAAGGCATTTTTTTTGTTGTTGTTTTTTTTGGTCTTTTTAGGGCTGCACTCATGGCAGCATATGGACTTTACCAGTCTAGGGGTTGAATCGGAGCTGTAGCTGCTGGCCTCCACCACAGCCACATCTGAGCCTTGCCTGTGACCTACACCACAGCTCACAGCAACACCAGATCCTTAACCCACTGAGCAAGGCCAGGGATCAAATCCGTGTCCTCATGGATACTAGCCAGGTTTGTTACCGCTGAACATGATGGTAGCTCCCAAAATCAGTAGTTTTAAGAAGCTTTTGAGGAAATTAAAATAATTCCGAGTTACATCAAGCAGAAATCATCACCATCTTTATATTCTCTCATAATTGCTTTGGCTCCTGACTCATTTGTCTTGAAATCTTCTCCACTATAACTTTGGCTTCTATCTGAAGAATCATCTTAGTTTCATTGTACTCACTGTCCAACTAAGGATCACAGTGAATTTAAAGATATGTGAAATAAGAGACCTCTTCTCCCATCCAAGTTCCATCCCTTCTCATTGTGGCATGATAGAGTGATAACATTTAGAAAACGATGATTTACAGATTTGCCTTTTCGATTGATCTAGTGCATCGATTGATGGTCATCAGTCCTATGGGGAAATGTACTTCAGATGTTATTAATTAGTAACATTTGTGCTAGATAAGTCTCACATGTTAAAAGAACTTTGACTCCTACTATTACATTTCATAATTTTTCTAATTCTTATTTTATGCCACATAGCTTTTCAAATGAATACAAAGTTCATGTAAATTCTTAAGTTTAATTTTTCTTGAGAAAAAAATCTAATTGTTTATAAAATAGATAAAACTTGTTTTGCTTGCTGATATACAAGGGAAATGATGAAAAGGTTTTGTCTTTATCAAGAAGAAATTTTTATCATATAATCTCTTACATAATCAAGAATAAATATTCCATAGTTTGACAAAAGATGTCAATTGCGTGTAATTTTAAGAAAAGTTTCTGAGTTTGAGAAAAATGGAAATATTGTCCATATTTGCATAAACATAAAAGTGTGATGACTGAATTAAAGGTGTTAAATATTGTTTGTATTTAAAATGAGAAGTGTTCCCTCGTGGCCTGGCAGTTGAGGATTTAGTGTTTTCATTGCTGTGGCTCAAGCTCAGTACCTGGCCCCGGAACTTCCTTGTGCTATAGATGTGGCCTAAGATAAAATAAAAATAGATTATTTTCTCTTTTGTTTACATGTTCATTGAAATATAAATGACATATAACATTAGTTTTAGGTGTATAATATAATGATTCCATATTTGCATACACTGAAAAATGATTATGGCAATGTCTTTATCATATGTCACCAAAGAACATTTTTTTTTCTTGTGATGAGGAATTTTAAGATTTACTTTCTTAATAAGTTTCAGATATAATATTATTAAATGTAGTAACCATGCTCTAGTTTATGTCACCATGACATAGTTATTTTATACTTGGAATTTTATATCTTTTGACCCCTTTACAGTTTTGCCTATCCCTAACCCCCACCTCTGGAACTGCCAATCTGTTCTCTGTTATCTAAAGTTTGGATTTTTTTAAAGATGCCACATGTAAGTGAGGCCATAAAGTATTTGTCTTTGTCTGTCTTACTTCACTTAGCATAATGCCCTCAGGGTCCGTCTACGTTGTTGCAGATAGCAAGATTTCATTTTTTTGTAGCTGAATAATATTCCATTATATATGTATACCACATCTTCTTTATCCATTCATTCGTCTATGACCGTGTAGTTTGCTTTAATATCTTGGCTATTGTAAATAATGCTGCAGTGAACCTGGTGGTGCATATGTCTTTTTGAGTTAGTTTTTTCATTCTCTTTGGATAATCACCTGGAAATGGAATAACTGAATCATATGATAATTCAGTTTTCAATTTTTGAGGAACTTCCCTACTGTTTTCTATAGTTGCTGCACCAATTTATATCCCTGCCAATGGCGCACAATGGTGCCCTTTTCTCCACATTCTCACCAACATTTACTTCTTTTGTCTTTGATGGTAGCCATTCTGACAGGTGTGATCTAAGGTACTCTCTTATTGTGGTTTTGATTTCCACTTCCCTGAAGATTAGTAATGTTCAGTATCTTTCCATATGCTTCTCGGTCATCTGTATGACTCTTTAGAAAATGTTTTTTCAGATCTTCTGCTCATTTTTAGTCGAATTATTTGTGATTTTGCTATTGAGTTGTATGAGGGTTTTATATATTGTGGATAATAGCTCTTTTTTGGATATATGTTTTGCAAATATTTTCTCCAATTCAGAAGGTTGGCTTTTTAATTTTTTTATTTTTTTGATGCCTTCCTTTGCTGTGTAGATGCTCTTTAGTTTGATGTAATCCCACTTATTTTATTTTTTTTATCACCTTTGTTTTCAGAGTCAGACCCAAAAAAATCATTGCCAAGATTGCTGTCAGGGAACTTATTTCCTATGTTTTCTCATAAACATTGTAGTTTTCAGTCTTACATTTAAGTCTTTAATACATTTGGAGTAAATTTTTTTTTATGGTATAAGATAATGCTTCTCGTTTTTGTTTGTTTGTATCAGGCTATCCAGTTTTTCCGACACCATTTATTGAAGAGACTGTCCTTTACCATTTGTATATTCTTGGCACCTTTGTTGTAAATTAATGGACCATCTATGCCTGAGTTCATTTCTGGGCTTTCTGTTATGTTCCATTGATCTATGTGTCTAATCATCTTTCTCAAGATAGTTTTGGCTATTCAGGGACTTTAGTGGTTCCATACAAATTTTAAAATTGTTTGTTCTATTTCTGTGAAAACATGTCATTGGAATTTTGATGGGGACTGCATTGAATCTATATATTGCTTTGGGTAGTACGGATGTTTTAATAATATTAATTCTTCCAGCTCTTGAGCACAGAATGTCTTTTTATTTCCACGTTTCTTCTTCAGTTTCTTTTATCAGTGTCTTACAGTTTTCAGTGTATAGGTCTTTCACCTCTTTGGTTAAATTTATTCCTAGGTATTTACTCTTTATTTTCTTTTAAAAAACTTTATTGTTAGAAGAGTTTTATTTATACAGAAAAATTAAGAAGATAGCACAGGGAGTTTCAGTATGCCCTACACCCAGTTTCTTCTATTGCTAACATCTTACACTGGTTTTCATACTAATTGTATCAGTATTGTTCTTTTAATTGTGACCAATCAATTATAACCAATACTGATGAATTAATATTAAGTTAAGTTTTTTTCAGATTTCCATAGTTTTCACTTAATGTCCTTTTTCTGTTCCAGGATTATATTCAGTATAGCACATTACATTTAGTCTTCATGCCTTATTCAGTTCCTCATATACCTGCTTTTCAAAGCAACATCAAAGTGAAGTTTCTCCATAGTTTCTGTAGTAAATTAGTCTCTCCAGCTTTCTTTCTTTTCTCATGGACCCATGTACAACTGAAAGTTTAATATTTAAGGTATTCTTCCTGCTGCTGGTTTTTCTAAGAACAGAAAATAAAGGGAAAGAGTAATATTCTAACACAAAAATCCACCAATATAGATGCTGCATACATACTTCATTAAATTTGTATAAGGATCCAGTAAGGTAGTGTGTATGAAGTCTTCCAAAGCCCCAGTCTCCAGTGTTTTCATTGATGATAGAAGTGGAGATGCTCACTTACTGTCTTGGCCTTTCAAGTTTCTTTACAAGTTTGAGTGGCTCTGTGACTCAAGTTTAGCGAACGTGATATGAGAAAGATACTTGATAAGCTTTATATAATGCACAAACTCACCTGGCGTCACATTTGGCCCTTTATCCTTTGCCTTACTCCATGATTCCTATATGGAGCATCAAAAATGGTTTTAACAGAAATAGAGTATTTTATTCTTTTTGATGCAGTTGCAATTGGATTGATTTCTTAATTTCTGTTTCCGAAAGTTTATTGTGTAGTATATAGAAATACATCTGAATTGTTACTGATTTTTGTACCCTGCAGCTTTACTGAACTTCTTTATTAGTCCTAACAGTATTTTTAGTGAAGTCTTATGAATTTCTATGTATATAATTATGGTGTCTACAAATAATGACAGGGTTGCTTCTGCCTTTCCATTTGGTTGGCTTTTATTTCTTTTTCTTTCCTAATTGCTCTTGCTAGGACTTCCAATCTTATGTTGAATAGAAGTGGCAAGAGTGGGCATCCTTGTCTTGTTCCTAATCTTAGAGGAAAAGCTTTCATCTTTTTTACCATTGAGTATGATGATATCTGTGGGTTTGTCGTATATGGCCTTTATTATGTTGAAGTATGTTCCCTCTGTATCCACTTTGTTGAGTTTTTACTGTAAGTGGATGTTGAGTTTTGTCAAATGCCTTCTATATGTCTATTTGAGACAATCACATGACTTTTATCCTTAATTTTCTCAATGTGGTATATCATGTTGGTTGATTTCCAGATGTTAAACCATCCTTATATCTCTGGAATAAACCCCACTTGAATATGGTGTATGCTCTTTCTAATATATTGTTGAATTCGGTTTGCTAATATTTTGCTGAAGATTTTTTGAACCTATGTTCATCTAGGATATCGGCCTATAGTGTGTGTGTGTGGGGGGGTGTCCTTTGCTGACTTTGGTATCAGGGTAATGCTGGCCCATAAAATGAGTTTGGAAGTGTTCCCTCCTCTTCAGTTTTTTGAAAGAGTTTAAAAAGTACAGGTATTAAAGCTTCTTTACATTTTCTTCTTTTTTTTACCCCTTTGGCCAAGTCCATGGCATGTGGAAGTTCCTGGACCAGGGATCTAACCAGAGCCATGGCAGTGACAACATCGGATCCTTAACTGCTAAGCCACCAGGAAATTCTGTTAAATCTTCTTTAGATGTTTGGTAGAATTTACCAGAGAAGCCATGTGGTTCTGGACTTCTGTTTGTTGGGAAATTTTAAATTATTTATTCAATTTCTTTATTATTAATTGGCCTATTCAGGTTTTCTATTTCTTTATCACTGAATCTTGGAAGATTGTACGTTTCTAGAAATGTATCTTTTTCTTCTGGGTTGTCAGATTTGTTGGTGTTCAATTGTTCATAGTAGTCTTTTATGGTTCTTTGTATTTCTGTGATACCAGTTACGTAAGTTTCCTTTTTCATTTCTGATTTTATTTATTTGAGGCCTCTTTTGCTCTTGGTGCATCTAATTAAAGATTTGCCATTTTTTTTCTTTTCAAAGAACTAGCTCTTAGTTTCATCAGTATTTTCTATTGTCTTTTAGTCTCTCATTTATTTTCTCTCAGATCTTTATTGTTCCCTCCCTTCTACTAATTTGGGCTTCATATGTTCTTCTTTTTCTAGTTTCATCAAGTGTAAAGTTAGATTTTTTATTTAATATTTTTCTGTTTCTTCAGAAATAAGGCCTGTATCGCTATGATTGCCTCTTACAACTGCTTTTGCTCTATCACATGGATTTAGGTATATTGTACTTCCATTTTCATGTGTCCCAAGATATTTTATTGATTTCTCCTTTTGATTTGTTCATTGACCCATTGGTTGTTCAGTAGCATGTTATTTAGTATCCACTATTTGTGGTTTTTTTTTCTCTTTTTCCTTGTAATTGATTTCCAGTTTTATATTATTTTTATCAGGAAAGATACACAATATAATTTCAGTCTTCTTAAATTCATTGAGACTTCTTAAATTCATTATGACTTAACATATGATCTAACCTGGAGAATGGTCCATGTGTACTTGACAAGAATGTCTGTTGTGCTGCATTTATTTATTTGTTTGTTTGTTTGTTTGTTTATTTATTGTCTTTTTAGGGCTGCATCCGAGGCACATGGAGGTTCTCAGGCTAGAGGTCGAATCGGAGGTGTAGCCGCTGACCTATGCCACAGCCATAGCAATGACAGATCTGAGCCTCATCTGCAACATACACCACAGCTCACAGCAGCCCATTGAGCAAGGCCAGGGATTGAATTGCGTCCTCGTGGATTCTGGTCAGATTCGTTTCCTCTGAGCCACAACGGTAACTCCTGTTGTGCTGCTTTTAGATGGAATGTTGTGAACATATCTGTTAAGTCTGTCTGCTCTCATGTATTGTTGTTCTGTTGATTTTCTGTCAGGATGATATATCCATTGATTTAAATAGAATATTAAAGTCCCCTTCTATTATTGTATTGCTGTCATTTTCTCTCTTTAGGTATGTTAATACTTGCTTTATATATTTAGGTGTTCCTATTTAGGGTGCTTAAGTATAAACAAATGTGATATCTTCTTGCTGGACTGACCACGTCATCATTACGTAATAACTGTCTTTTGTTTTTTATTACATTCTTTGTTTTAAAGTTTATTTTGTCTGATAAAAGTATTGCTACCCTAGCTTTCTTTGGATTTTCGTGTGCATAAAACATCTATGTCTCATCTCTTCACATTTGGTCTATGTATGTCCGTACATTTGAAGTAAATCTCTTATAAGCATCATGTAAATTGGTCTTGTTTTTAATCCATTCAGCCACTTTATGTCTTTCACTTATAAAACTTATTCCATTGACATTTAAAGTAATGCTTGATAAGTATGTACTTATTGCACTTTGCTAATTATTTTCTAGCTGTTTTGTAGTTCTCTGTTACTTTTTTCTTCTCTTACTTTAGTGTTATGCACAGAATCTTTTCTGTCTTTTATGTATCTGCAATAGGTTTTCGCTTTATTGTTACCATGAGGTTCAACTGTAACAGCTTATATACATAACTTTAAGTTGACAGCAAGTTAAATTTGTTTTTTTATTTTATAATTTTTATTCTTTCCATTATAGTTGGTTTATAGTGTTCTGTCAATTTTCTACTGTACAGCAGGGTGACCCAGTTGCACATACATGTATACATTGTTTTTTCTCACATTATCATGCTCCATCATAAATGACTAGATATAGTTCGCAGTACTATACAGCAGAATCTCATTGCTTTTCCATTCCAAAGGCAATAGTTTGTATCTGTTACACCCAAATTCCTAATCCATTCCACTCCCTCCCCCTCCCCATCAGCAACCACAGGTCCATTATCCATGTCCATGATTTTCTTTTCTGTGGAAAGGTTCATTTGTGTCATATATTAGATTCCAGATATAAGTGATATCATATGGTATTTGTCTTTCTCTTTCTGACTTACTTCACTTGGTATGAAAGTCTCTATTTCCATCCATGTTGCTGCAAATGGCTTTATTTTGTTTATTTTTATGACTGAGTAGTATTCCAGTATTCCAGTGTGATATATACCACATTTTCTTAATTCATTCATCTGTCGATTGACATTTAAGTTGTCTCCATGTCTTGGCTATTGTGAATACTGATGCAATGAACATGCGGGTGCATGTGTTTTTTTCAGTGGAAGTTTTGTATGGATGTATGCCCAAGAGTGGGATTGCTAGGTCGTATGGTAGTTCTATTTATAGTTTTCTAAAGTACCTCCATAGTGTTTTCCATAGTGGCTGCTCCAATTTACATTCCCACCAACAGTGCAGGAGGGTTCCCTTTTCTCCATACCCTCTCCAGCATTCGTTATTTGTGGACTTATTATTGATGGCCATTCTGACTGGTGTGAGGTGGTACCTTGTAGTAGTTTTTTTTTGTTTTGTTTTTTTTTTGTCTTTTTGCCTTTATGTAGAGCCACACCCGCGGCATATGGATGTTCCCAGGCTAAGGGTCTAACAGGAGCTGTAGCCACCGGCCTTCGCCACAGCCACACCAATGCGGGATCCAAGCCGCGTCTGCAACCTTCACCACAGCTCATGGCAACGCCGGATCCTTAACCTACTGAGCAAGGCCAGGGATCGAACCCGCAACCTCACGGTTCTTAGTCGGATTCGTTAACCACTGAGCCACGAAGTGAACTCCTGTAGTAGTTTTGATTTACATTTCTCTAATACTCAGTGTATTGAGCATTTTTTCATGTGCTTGTTAGCCATTCTGTATATCTTCTTTGGAGAAATGTCTATTCAGGTCTTTTGTCCATTTTTCAATTGGGTTTATGGCTTTTTTGCTGTTGAGTCATTTAAGTTGTCTGTATATTTTAGAGATTAAGCCCTTGTCAGTTGCATTGCAAGTCAAATTTGAATGCATTCTAGAACACGATATTTTTACTCCCTCCACCACATTTATGTTTTTATATCACATTTTGCATCTTTTAATTTTATATATCCCTTAGTTATTATAGTTACAGTTATTTTATTACTTTTGTCTTTTACCCTTCATACTAGCTTTATAGTAATTAATCAACTACATTTAATATATATTTATCTTTACCAGTGAGATTTTCATTTTCATATGTTTTCTTGTTTTTATTTGGTTGTTTTCAGCTTAAAGAAGTCTCTCTTTAACTTTTCTTGTAAAGCCGGTTTATTGGTTATAAAATCCTTTTAGCCTTTGTTTGCCAGGAAAGCACTATTTCTTCTTCAATTCAGAAAGATAACCTTGTGGGGTAGAGTATTTTTGGTTGAATTTTTTTTTCCTTCAGAATCTTAAATACATGGTATTTCTCCCTTTTTTCCTGCAAAGTTTCTGTCAAAAATTTTGCAGATAGTCTTATGTGGGTTCCCTTATATGTAACAAGTTATTTTTTCTCTTGTGGCTTTAAAGATTCTTTTTTTTTTTTGATCTTTAAATGTTGACATTGTAATTATGATGTATCTTTGTATGAATCTTTTTGGATTCTTCTTATTGGAACTTTCTGGTATTCCTGGATCTGTATGTACATTTCTTTTCCCAGGTTAAGAAGTTTTCAGCCGTTATTTCTTCAAATAAACTTTCTGCATTTTCTCTCTCCTCCTTCTGGGACCCCCCTATAAGGCAAATTCTAGTCTTCTTTATCTTGTCCCAGAGGTCCTGTAATCTATCTTTTTAAAGCTCTTTTTTCTTTTGCTGCTCTGTTTAGGTGAATTCCACTGCCATGTCTTTCCAGATCACCGATTTTTTTTCTTCTGTTTCATCTTTGTTGCTATTGAACCCCTCTAGAGTATTTTTCATTTCAGTTTTTTTGTATTCTTCTTCTCTGAGACTTCTCTTTGGTACTTTATCTTTTCTGTCTTTACTTGAGTGTTAGATAAAATACCTACCTCTCCTAGTCTTGAAGGAATTGTCTTGTGTAGGAAATGACTATTATTGTTCAACCTTGCACTGACTCTTGCTTTTCTTTCAAAGCTTTGTGATTGTCTTAGTAATCTGATTTTTGTTTTTTTTTTGGATAGGTCACAGATATTGTTTATGCCAACTGTCAATAGTCAAAAGGGAGGGATCTCAGTGAGCACATGGTTTCAGCTGATTGGAAGGATTACCCTCAGACAGTAACTTTTAAAATGTGTGAATATGTAGCTCTGTGGGACCACAAATGTAAGCTCTGCTCTTCTCCAGACGAGGCAATGTGGAGATGCTCCCTGGATGGTAGTTGTAAAACCCAGGGCTCCAGTCATGTATAGCTCCTTACTCACAGAAACTACTGAGCTATAGAGAGGCCAAGGGAGAGTGAAATCATAACATTCCCTGTCCTACATTCCCTGAGAGCACCTCCATAGCCTCTAAATGTGTAGCAAACCTTATGTGTCAACCTCAGGCTGGAGCTCAAGTAAATAGGCTTTTTTTGCACAGGAAGACAGAGGTTGTATTTCATTCTGCTGTCTGTTCAATGCCCTGGATGTGGTAAACTGCCAAGAACTGACTCTCTGATTGTTTCAGTCCTATAAGGCCCAGAAATGAAAGCACCCCTGGCCACCAGAGCCAGGTGATCAGGATGCATCTCCTGTGTGGACTGTGCGCACCTGCTGGATTCAGTGAGGCAGTTGGGAAGTTCAGTTATACGTCTGCAGACTAACTTTAGTGATGAAGCAGGAGAGTGCAGTAGTGCACTTGCTAGCTTTAGTAAGACAAAAAGCACAGGGACAGGTCATGACTGTCAGCGTTGAGCAGAGCAGCAGAGTAGTGCTGTGACTGTATGAGCCTGCTGGCACTAGCCAGGTAGAGGGGAGAACACAAAAAATATCACCTGCCTACACCTCCATTTCCAGAGAGTCCCAGCAGGCCAGTGCCTTCCAGCAGATGCTTTATGATTAGCAAATGAATTTCCTTCACATATAGACTAGGAGCTTTTCAAACTACTGCTGTTGTGCTGAGTCCCATATCTAGTCTGTCTCTTTGCAAATCATTTAAGAGCAGAGTCTCGGCTCACTACAGATTTTTGGGTCTCGTAGACATAAGACCCTTGATTTTCAAAGCCAAACATTACAGGGCCTCATGTCTCCTGTGCAGGTCTGAAGGGTTGGGGTGCTGGATATTAAGCACAAACCTTTTATTCCACAAGAAGAAGCTCCATATTTGTGAGATCCCTCCCTATTATAGGTTCCTGCTCTAGGTTGGGATTTTTGGCAAAACCACATCTCTGCCTGTCCTACCCCTTTTATCCTTTGTTGTGGAAGAGCTATCCAGCTAGTTTCAAGGTCTTTTTCAGAGGAAATTGTTCCTTATGTAGCTGAAGATTGGGTGTCTTCATGAGAAGAAGTATGGTATAGCGATAATAGTGTTTACATTGAAATCAAAAGATCAGGGTTTTTAGTCTATGGTTCTTCATTGCTTAACTCTGAAACTTTGCTAGGATTTCAGTTCCTCCAATCAGATAAAAAAAAAAGTAGACTAAATTATCTCTAAGACCTCTTGTTATCCCCAAATTATATATTTAATCTTAGTTTTATTTTATGAATATCACCCCTTCTGAGTGTCCTGTAGTAATTATCTTTAATACATTCAAGAATATTTTGTGTTAAGGACCTAGGCAAGGGGAAGGAAAAAACCTAAATAAACAATTCTCTAAAATTCACGAATTTTTAGAGCCATATGGAACTGGTTTTAAATCATAGTTGTGCGCTACTTTCTGGGTATGCTACATTGGGATAGTTACTTAGGAAAATCTAATGTTATAATTTTTTTTTTTTGTCTTTTTAGTGCCACACCCATAGCATATGGAGGTTACCAGGCTAGGAGTCCAGTTGGAGCTGTAGCCACTGGCCTAGGCCAGAGCCACAGCAAGACAGGATCCAAGCCGCATCTGTGACCTACACCACAACTCACGGCAATGCCAGATCCTTAACCCACTGAGAGAGGCCAGGGATCAAACCCACATCCTCATGGACCACTGGGCCATGATGGGGACTCCTTAATGTTATAATTTTTAAAATGATGATACTCCTTAATAGAACTTTTTTGAAAATTAAATGAATTAAGTTTGTAAAGTGTGTTGTATTTCGTACAGTGTGCATTGCCTTACAATGCATGAAGGCTTATGCTAGAGTTATTTTTTGTAACTTCCTTTAGGGCACAAATATGATCTTGATTTGTATTGTAGTTAATTCCATTTCACTTAGCATAGAAATTGCTGTTTATTGTTGCTCAGTAAATGTTGAATTAACATAAATTTTGACACCCCTTTATCACTATACCTTCCCAACCAATAAAGCCTTGGTACACTACAACCACATTTTAATACTAGAATATAAAGTGTGAGAGAGGAATTTTTGTTATTTTGTACACAAGTGGCTTTAGACCCAGCCTCTGGTACTTAGCTGATAGTGAAATATTTTCTATCTACTTCTAAACTCTTTACACATTATTCACTAAAGATTCAGTGTGGTTTGGGAATTCAACTTTTATATTAACCCTTTCCAGCTTATTCTCAGGCTTCATTTTTTTTTCTTTTTCTTTTTTTTTTTGTCTTTTTAGGACTACATTCATGGCATATGGAAGTTCCCAGGATAGGAGCTGAATTGGACTATAGCTGCCAGCGTATACCACAGCCACACAGCCGCAGCAACACAGGATCCGAGCCACATCTGCAGCCTACACTGCAGCTCACGGCAAAACCAGATCTTTTAACCCCACTGAGTGAGGCAGGAGATTGAACCCACATTATCCTGAGCCATGATGGGAACTTCCTCTCAAACTTCTAATTATTCTTTTTCTTTCCCTAATATTTCATTTTGATTCCAACCTAGTTTTCCAACATTAAATGGAAGATGCCTTGTAATATAGTCATCCTTCCACAGGTCCGTGCCTGTCCAGCATGTCTAGCTATGTCTACAATTTTTGAGTATTGCCTCACATGCATTATTTTACAAGATTCTATTATCATAAAAGTCCAGTTTCTCATGCTGAGCTTGAACTTAGTAAGAACCCAGTCTACTTGGCTTACTTTATGATTGTCATGGCATAATGTGTAGCTTGAAATTGTAGACAACAGTTTGTCATTCTTGAAGCATTTGAGAGTACCATAAAACATCAGGAAGGGGAGCATGTGGGATAATTTCTTATTCATTTCTGCATCATGATATAAAATATATCTGTATAAATATATCCATAGAAATATGTTAATAAAAACTATAAATATAAATATATGCATATAAATAACAAATGTAGGTTATATATGTACACTAAAGCAATGGCTGTTAAACAGCATATTTGATTTGTTCTATATCTTTGATGTACTTGAAATTAATTCAGGAATACTTTCGCTTTGTAATATAGTGTATCTGAAGAAATTAATAGACCTTAAGCCCAATATTTAATTGAGATTTAGACATTGGATTTGTTCATCTTATATGAGCCTATGAGGATATATATTATTAAGTTACTAAAAGAGTACAATTTGTTTGTTTGTATTTTAAGATTAGACATTATCTGCAATCCAAAAGTTAACTTATCCAAAATTTACACAATAGCTATACCTCTGTTACCAAAGAAGCAACAATTCATTCATATGGATGTTTTGTTTTAGTACAAACATCTAAGTGGTCAGACCTTGTGTTTTTAAGTAATTCTAAAAATATTGGATTATGATTTTTGCTTATATATTTTTAGATCTAGAAAGATAATATGCCGAAATGAAGTAGGGTAAAACTAAGGTACATTCAGTATCCCACAAGCTTCAAAAAGCCTGAATATCATTTTACTGAATAGGTAAAATGGCTCTTTTGGCTAAACACTTATGAGTTACCAGAGTACCTGTGGAAATATTTAAAGTGCATTATAAAGCTATGAAAGCTCAAAAATAAATTCACCTATAGTTAAATGCATGGAAGAAAAGTCAGTTTATTTGTGACTTCTAGTACTTCTTTGCTTAGGTTCTCTAGAACAGTAAAGACTTCCTACTACAAACTGTTCCAAATCCCATTTAAGTCTGTGACTAATTGCCTAAAACTCAAAAGAAAAATGACAATTAAAAGGTTAAAACTCCATGAAGACTCTTACTGTTTGAATACATAGCTACTATTGGCCTGTGTTCCAGCCCAAAATTGAGTTTTACATTATATTTACATGTGAATGACAGTGCTTTAAAAATATTAACATATCAGTGTGAGTTGCATTGGGAAACAGGTGTATTAAGTGTAGAGACTAGGCTGGCATAAGATCATCAGTTCTTTCAGTTATTTACTTTGTGTTTCTTTTTGCTTTCTTTCAAAGAATTCTGAATTTTCATTAAAAAGTTGTCAAAGTCTCCAGATCATCAATAGTATGTAAACGAAGGATGATGGATTTTAGAAAATATCTTTTAACTTTTAATATCTGCCTCATTTGACAAGAAGCTTAGTTAAACAGTAAATAAAAGTACCTCGTGAAATAATAAGCTAAATCCAAAAGTGGATGAATTGTTAGACAATAAACTCAAAATAATAAATTGCCTTTTTTATGAACTCTGGTAGCATTAACGTTGCAATGCACATTTGTTGAAAACAGTTTGTGTCTTGATTGCCTAAGAGATAAAAATAGAGCCAGTTGTTCTTGATTTCTCCCATTAGTCTTGGAGAATGCTCACTCTGGTTGCACTGAATGTTTTGGAATCTTTAGTTCTTGGGAAAATGTGTTACTGAAGTTTCCTTTCATTTGCCTTCTGATGTCTCAATTACATGTCAGTTAAACACCTGCATGTTTTAATAAACTCAAATTCAACAATGGGTGCTGTGTGAATAAGAAGCTTTTCTCATTCTTCTTTGAGAGAGTCAGTAAACTCAGGAAAGGATTGATGAATGCAAGCGTGAGTTGGACATTACCTAAAGCACAAAAATTCTTCAATAGAGTGGCACTAGATTTGTGATGTAAAGACAATGATAAAACTGTTGTAAAATACAATCAGAATAGAAGATGAGAAGATATTGCCAAGAAAATCTGTATGACTATTTTGCCCTATAGTATATATTGACATAGGACTGTAGTAATCAAAATAAAATCTTCTTTGTAACCTTGCACTGGAGAATTTTTCAGCATTGAAGTAGTGTCTCTCGGGAAATATTAGGACAAAAATGTATTACAATGATAAGCTGTGAATTTCTTTTTAAATGATTTTTAGAAAATATTGGAAACCCATATTTTCCTGTCATAAAAAAGTAATTCTTGTTCTTGGTGAGTTTTCTCAGAATCTAATAAACTTAGTTTCTTCTTTTTTAAATTTAAATTTTTTTTTAATTTTTCGTCTTTTTAGAGTCACACCTGCGGCATATGGAGGTTCCCAGGCTAGGGGTCTAATTGGAGCTACAGCTGCTGGCCTACGCCACAGACACAGCGATGCCAGATCCAAGCCATGTCTGCCACCTACACCATAGCTGACAGCAATGCCAGATCCTTAATCCACTGAGCTAGTCCAGGAATCCAACCTGCAACCTCTTTGTTCCTAGTCAGGTTCGTTTCTGCTCCACCAAGACTGGAACTCCACAATAAGCTTATTTTCTGTTGCCAAAGATGTTTGTGATGTTAAGCCACTCCTAGGTGTACAGAGTTCCTACATTTGGAAACAAGGGATGCTTCAGTGATCTGAAATCAAAAGAGTAAGCTTATATGCTCTGTTATTCAGTCCTACAACCATAGCAGATCCATTAAAAAAAATGTGTCTTATTCCATGATTATCCATAGATACATGGAAATATTTACATTTGAACTCTATCAGATGAAGATGATTCAAGTGATACTAGATGGTTTTAAATCCATTTACATGTTGTTCAAATATGTGGGTATTTAATGTGGATAAATAATGTGTTACATAGACTTTCTTCGCAGTCTCCATTTGAAAAAATATACCTAGAACTAAATATGTTTATTTTTCCTCCCTTCATAGATGTATAGCACCATCTGTCTTAGGTGTTTCTAAAATATTTCGATAATGTATCTGTATACATTATGACCATTGTTAGCATTAATACTGCCTTTGTGCCAGGCACTATTCTAAATACTTCATGTTATCTCATCTAATTCTCTTAACAACACTGTCAATTAGGCGCTATTTTTATCCTTATAAAATGGAAGAGCAGAGAAAATAGCTTGTCTGAGGTCACAGGGATGGAAATGGACACAATTAAAACAGAAATGGAATCCTGAGCCAGAGCCATTTTTGTAGATGCTGCTAGAATAAGTTTCAAGGTCCATGTAAAACCTAGTTAAAAGAATACATTTTCTGGTGAAGACATAACTCACTTTATTTATTTTAAAAGTGTCACAGTAGATCTTTGCTTTTCTCTTAGAACAGCAAGCCTTCCTGAAAATAAAAAAAATAAAAGTCATTACACCATTCTTAATTCCCTCTTCAATTTCAAATTCATTAATGTGAGTTTGAGGGAATTAGCCCTCTGGAACAAGTTTATTTTGTTGCTTTAGGTGAGGTCTCCTTTTGTGACTATGATAGCAAGTCTGAGCTCAGTTGAAGTATAACTATAGAAAAACATATTTTTTTCAGTCTCCTCACCTCAGTATACAAATTTGTCAGGGTGTGTCTCCATAAGTTCAATATAGCTTGTACCTTTTTTTTTTTTTTGTCTTTTTAGGGCCACACTCGTGGCATGTGGAGGTTCCCAGGCTAGGAATCAAATCGGAGCTGTAGTTGCTAGCCTACACCATAGCCACAGCAATGCCAGATATGTTTCTGCGACCTACACCACAGCTCACGGCAACACTGGGTCCTTAACCCACTGAGCAAGGCCAGGGATCGAACCCATGTCCTCTTGGATGCTAGTCAGATTCATTTCAGCTGAGCCAGCACAGGAACTCCCTGTACTTTCTTTTGAAGAAAAATTCAAATTTCTTTTTATGGATGTCATTGCAGTATCAACTAGCAAGAGCACTGAGACACACTCAGTTTTTCCAGTTCCCAAGTATCTTTTATATAATGAGGTATAAAAAACCCAATCATTTGATTTTAGTTCCATTACTGTCAAAAATGAAAGTATTGAGAAAGAGAGCTGCAGGCTTTGAGCAAATTCCAGTATTCTTTTGCCTTCTGCATTTTCATTTATGTGTTACTGAGAACCTCTCTTGTTAATGAAAACAAATTTGAAAGCAAGGCACAGAAAGGTTGGATGTTTTCTAACACAGAGTAGGAGTTGGCAAGAAGAACACATAAAAGGCAGAACTGTATTGAGCCGTGTGCTATTTTAGGGCAGTACTAGCCATGAAACAATGTGCTGAGCTGTAAAAGATGGCAAGTACATTCTACATTTCCAAGGTGCTGGCTCAGAAATAATCGTGTCAACCTTCCCTCCTTATCCAGTAAAAATTAACTTCCTTTGACACTCAGTAGTAATATGTTACTTCTGCAGAGTACTTTTTACTTTTCAGAGAATTCCCACATTTTATCTCATTTATTACAGAATTCCTAGGAAATGCATAGGCATTGAGGCCCCGAGGGGCTAAATGTCTTAGATAAGGATCTATGGCTTGAGAGTAGCAGAGACAAGACTAGGAGAGAAAAGGAAAAAGAGGAAAATTAATTATGTGGAAAATCAGAGATACTTTGCAAATTCATATACACAAAATCTGAGAAATGCCAGGCCATTAATTTGAATATTAGCAAATATGTCTCATGCTATTTGGTTCCCCAAAGTATGCACAACACTGTAGCTTTAACATACCTTACATTTTTAATTAACTACTGATTTTTAGGAATAATTTATAGATTATTATATATCAGACTTCAAATATATTTAACACCATATTAGAAATTCCTCTAAATTTTTTTGAAAAGATTGAGGCAATACATAAATACCAAAAATTTATATTTTTGTTTCTAATTCATGTAAGTTAATGAACTACTTTATCTTTCATTCCCCAAGTTACTATTCTTTTAAGCCAGAAGTTGCACTTGATGTGCTGTACGTACCAGGATTCCATTTTCCCCTTTGTCAATCCCTAGAACAGAGTATTCCTCTCTGATCACTTATGTATTATTTTAGAAGGAAACAATAGTTAAAATAATCTTAAGATCTGGTTTGAAGTGATGCCAGTGAAAGTGCCTAATATTCTTCCCTTTCTCAACTTTAACACTTTCTAACATTTAAGATTCTTGACAATAAACGTGTGAAATATTCTACCTAATTAATTCCTAAATTATTATTTTACTGAAACTATTTTCTTACAAAAAATGAGCAGGTACTAGACTTTGAATGTAAGATCGCTTATATTTAATCTTATGTATAGTGTAATGAGCTCATGTCAAGTCTCTAGCCTATGTGGAATTGGTAGGCCAAAGGAGCGAAAGCTGTATGATTTTACAGAAGGTAATTGCTGTTCCTCTAAGAAGAGGGTTAGACTACTGATCCTGTAAAAAGAAAACTTTGAGTCTCTGTAGGAGTAATAGTGCTAAAGAAACAGCTATTAAATTCTTTCATGAAAAACCTCCTATTTCTTTGGTATAGATTTTCATTTTCTAAAGATAAATGACTTATGAAGAGGGGATATATATCTGAATAAAGGTAAATACACAATCTTTATACACACATACATATATACATATAATCTATAGGTAAACCTCAATTATATTTTAATACCATCTTGTTCTTTCCTGGGTGTATGTTCTCTTATAAATGAATGTAACAAAAACTGAGAAGCCATGAAAAAGGCAATTGTATTCCTGGTATCATTTTAATGTGTTACTTACATGTTTTCTTACTTTAAAGTTATAATTACCACAAATTTATAATCATATACTAATTGGATAATTAGTTTGTCAAACACTTTAGCATTTTGAATGTTACAGTAACAGTTACATAGTAAGAGCTAGCGCAAGTGAGCCGAGGACCAGGACAATAAACTCTTGTGGCTTATATATTTGATGCTTGCCTCCCTTCCATTACTAATGGCTAGTCATAGGAGAAAATGACTCGCTAAGTGGCAATCTGCCAGAAGAAAGTAAACCATCCTTAGCACAGATAACAAGAACTTAAAGGAAGTAAATGGAAAAATATATATATATAAAGGCACTGAAAAATATATACCTAAATTTGTTTTACAACATTTTCTTCTTTTATAGCCAGTGAAGCCTTTTGTGTCAGTTGTAAGTAATAACCTTTACCATTCACTGAACATTATCAACCTAATTCTGTAGTCACATCTGAATGTTATGTAATAATCATGCAGACAGTGGGAAGAGATTGGAATCTCATTGCTATTTCCTGCAAATGTAGGTTTATATAGAACCATTCCTTTTAGAAGGAATCATTCTGGCATCAAAAGCTTCCAAATTTTGTTGGTCCATCCAGCCAGAGTGTCGCTCCATAAATTCAGACTCATGGACTTTTTTTTTTGTTCCCCTTAACACTAAAACTCAGAACACTCCAAGAGACCATAACATGAAGCTGGAATAAAACAATGAATGTATTATCATCACCAAAAGAGCATTTTGGATTTTATTAGAACAAACCAATTAAGATGTTATTTTCAAGCAAAGGGCTTGGCATGGCTTCAGAAAGTTACTTTCCAGAGTTGGGTTGGGTTTTAGCTGGCACAGAGAACAGATCTTTAGCTTAGAGTCTTGGCAGCTTTAATGCACATTCAACTGGGATTTTTTCTTGAAGCTGATTCTCTTAAAAGCCATGCTTCCTGCCACCGTTCAACATAATTGCATCAATTCCATTTTCCATTAGTACTCTAAACCTGCTGATTGACTCAAGTTTTAAAACCTTTGTGTAAAAATCTAATTATGCATACTTTTTTCAGGGGGTGTGATAATGCGTATGTTCTAGGAAGTTGTATTTTTTTATTCTAATATCTAGCATAGATCTTTATGCTAGTCATATACTTTGGTTATTCATTTAATTTTATTGATTAGAGTGGTGTAAGTGATTTTATATTACAAGAGACTATCTTGTTGAAGGAAAAGCAGCACATACTGATTTTCTACAGAATAATAAAATATCCTGATTTGGTGTGAAAGGAAATGATAATCTCTCTTTTTATTATGTCTGTTATATCTGTGTCCCTTTATAATGTGCTTATTTTCAAAAGCTTGTCTTTATAGATATTTTATAATGATCTGCATTGGTTTACCTCATCTTATATATTTCTAGTTTTTCAAAAAATACTTGACACTTTTCTATACTTACAGTTATGTATATATTTCAGATATTACATTAGAAATTTAAAGTATAAAATATATTTATGTAGTGGTTTTACATTTTGCATTTGTTTTCCTCAAATTCTTTTTTGGTGTTTCTTCTTTTATAGTTGAATTAAGAAAAAGATTATTGGAGTTCCCAATAATTATCGTGGTTCAGTGGGTCAAAAAACCAACATATTGTCTGTGAGGATGAAGGTTCAGTGGGTTAAGGATCCGTTGTTGTCGTGGTTGTGGTATAGCCCTGCAGTTGCAGCTCTGATTCGACCACTAGCTAGGGAACTTCCATATGTTGCAGGTGTGACTGTAAAAAGAAAAAAAAAAAAAAGAAAAATATTATTATGTATAGCCTGGACTTATTCACAAAATGTTGAAGGCCTCAGAGCCCAGGTGGTCATGCAGTATATAGCAGGAATTGAGTTAAAGTTAGGCTAGAATTAAGATGCATCATTTGTTTGTGCTTTGGAAATGAAATTAGTGCCACAGGTCCCTAGATGAAATTAACTTTAAAGCAATAGCCATCTTTGGTTTCCAGATTTTACAATAAGTATTTGATGCTAAGGCAGAATTTTAAAACCTTTTCTAAAATTGCTTCTGGGTTAAAAAAGTAGAATTTTAATATCCAAAGATAAATTTGCTAAAGTCCACTAACAGCATAGATATTTTTCAAGGTCTGTACTATCTTTCAAAGTATGTAAGTTTTTCAAGGTATGTAATGTGTGCTGTTACAGCAGCACACATTATGTTCACCTTAAAGTGGAAGCTGGAAAATCTGGTTAGAATTGATTGTTGGCAAATTTTTCGTCAATATAAGAAAAAGTTTTCATGCTTTTATAAAGAATGTTTTGTCCATCTGTCTCTTATTTCTTTACTCCTTACATATTCACCCTACTTTGGAGAGATTCTATTAAATACATTGTTAATGTTTTTTAAAGACCCAAGGAACTGAATTGAATTCCATGAATATTTTAGAAAGCCTACCTTGTACAATGTGGTTGCTACATCTCTAGATACAAAGAGAAGTGTGGCATGAATCCTGTCCTCAGTGACCACCTGTTCTGGTCAGCAAGATAAGCCAACTACATAAGTACTACACCAGGCACGACCTTATGTATGCCATAAAAGAGGTATAAACAACTCATAGAAGAGGCCAGTTTTGAAATAAAAACATTATCTTAAATTGCTTTAGAAAGTTGGCTTTAAACCCATTGTGGGCATTAATCATTCTGGAAACAGGGATTTACATTTTATCATGGTTATGAACTGGCTTGAGAGGGGAGTTTAATTGGAATGCCAAGGAAGAGATTATTGACTTAACCAAGGTTTTCCAAGGCTCTGGGGCAAAATACTTTTCCTGGGGTTTGTGTTGTTTTGTCATTCACCTTCAAATCCTTGGCAGTGGCTGTAACTATGCAGAATGATTTTAAATGCCAATGTTATGATTGGCTACAGGTTGCCAGATTATCTCCAAATGCCCAGGGCATTTGAAATCCTAAACTGTCTACAGTGGTGGTAGGGACCGTTTTTAGAGTGTTCTCCATTTCTCAATGTCCAAATCCCTCGTTCTTTGATTTTTTTTTCTTCCTCTCCTGTGTGTGTGTGTGTGTGTGTGTGTGTCTGTCTGTCTGTCTGTCTGTCTGTCTGTGTGTCTGTCTGTCTCTCTTTCTCTTTCTCACACACACAGAAACACACACAAAATGCTGGCCATGTTTGAGGGATAGAACAAAGACACAAAACAACCCGTATTAAACATCAGAGGTTCAAAATAACTAGGTGTTTGGAAATACCTTCTTTTATACAAAGATGAATTCCATACCAGAGGTCAGAAGCTCCTTTGTCTGGGCTTTCATTCCCATCAACAGTTTACCATCTCATCATAAGACTATAAAACAGAAGAAATTAGACCAAGAGAAAATCTGTAAGTTCTTGGAATGACTGATCAGGCTAAACCCAAGACCTTGTGACAGTGATTCTCCCTTTTGGCTGCACGTTTAGAGTCACATGGGAGCTTTAAAATCCTAATGCCAAGCCATACCCAGTCCAACTAAGTCTGTATCTCTAGGGTGTAGCTGCTATGTTTTTAAACTACTCCAGGTGATTCCAAACTGCAGTCATGTTTAGGAACCACAGCCTCCAAAATCCCTAAATTTCAGTTTCTGTTAGAGAATATGAAATCTACAAGGAACTTTTAACAATGAAAAATAATTCTATTCAGTCTATTGCTCTAAAAGTTTCCAGGGTAGAGTCTTTGCTAAACATTAAAATGTAGCCATTTTGCTTAACACTGGGGATTTTCAGTGCCAGGGAAATCATTAGTGTAGCCATAATGCAGCTTGAGTATTGACCATCCATTAAGAGTGAACAAATACCTGTCACTTAACTCCTGTGTGAAATGTGAAAGTCATGTCAAAGTCATGAATTATATTCTCTTTTCTATTTCCTTTATGTTTTGAAGTAGAGTTACATCTCAGTGAGATTCTTGCAAACATCAGGTAGGTCTGGACTTAGGTTATGTTATCAGATCTAGCACAGAGCCTAGTGCTAAGTTTATTCAGTAAAGGTTTGTGCAGTACATACCCTCTCATAGACAATTTCATTATATGTGTTTATGTCTGAATATGGGATAACATACTCTCTAGTGGGATAACATACTCTCTAAGTCAAAGAGGCCATCTATGGTGGTGGTGGTGGTGATGGTAGGGAGAGTGGGAGTAGAAGATAGGCAAGGTTTCTTCTTACTCAGAAAAAAATGTCACCTATGGCAGTGGAAACAAGTTCTGATCCCGTTTGTATACCATATATATCATTTTTTCTAGTCTCTTTAATGATGTATGATACATAGTAGATGCTCAAAAAATTATTGAAATTAAAGCATTTAGTTATATCTGCATTATCAGTTTTAGAGAATTAGAGAAGTGCAGAGGTAGGTCAGAAAACACAAAATAGTTAATCAAACCTTGTCCAGCTCTATGTTCCAGGATCCCAGTAATTCAAAGAGGCCTTTCTTAATTTGCTCTCAACCTTCTTCTTGGCAAATTATTTTGGTTTAGATCTCTATCTTTTGTACTATGATCCTACTATTGTTATGAAGACAGAAAAGCCATGGGAAAGCTTTCATTAGTTTATGAAACATATCTGCATACTTACAATTGAAGAATTTCTGAAGGACAAAACTATGTATAGGGATTATGAGGTAGAAATAAACTAAGCAATATTATGGACAGATCAGTAATAGACAAGAACGCAAATTGAGAACTTTGGACCTATGAAAATGTCAGTATTGGCTGTAAAGATATGTCTTATTTACTGTTCATATTAAAAGAACATGAATTAAAAAGTTTTATTGGCCATTGTCAAGAGCTTTATAGTAAATGTTTGCTTATCAACATGATGTCTTTTATTAAAGGATAAATAGACAATAACTTTTTTTTAGAATTTGTAAACTTAACATCTTAAAATGAACAATATCTCTAAAATGGGCAAATTCAGAAAAACATGTTTTGCCCATTGGATGTAGTTTAGGAAAAAATATAGACAGTTGTCTTAGTAAATGAAATACTAAGTGATATTCTATGACAGTGAGTTTTTAGGATTCTAGTTACATCAAGCTATCACAGGCTCAGGCTAGGAGTCGAATCAGAGCTGCAGCTCCAGGCCTATAGCACAGCCACAGCAATGCAGGGGCCTAGCTGTATCTGTGACCTGTGACCTATACCACAGCTCATGGTGCCACTGGATCCTTAACCCCATGAATGAGGCCAGGGATCAAACCCACATCCTCATGGATACTGATCGGGTTCATAATCTGCTGAGCCACAGCGGAAACTCCTATTGATGGATTTTTAATGGAAAGATATGTACATCTTGCCTTTGAAAGACAGCATTAGATTTAGTGTGCTCCTGTTATTTAAGACTTGGTGGCAAATTTTTCAAAGTACATAGACAAAGCAAAGTAAATGAGGAGCTGACAAGTAAGAAACAAATGCTTAAAATAGTTCCAGGAGTAAAATGCCAATATCTGACTTAGTAGACTGTAAAAATACAGCTCCATGTGTGTCAAAATGCAAGTTTCACAACTGCACTTCCCTGAATGATAGAAAAAAATTGCCCTTCTGAGTGGAAATTACTTCTGTAAAATAGTAAAATAGCCACACTAGTAAATTGTAGGGTCATAGTCAAAGGTAGTTTTTATTTTTTCCTGGAATGTTTTACTTATCATTTATTTGTTTTATAATATTGTTGATTAAACTCAAATTATCATTTAATTCTAAGTTGACAGTTGGAAAAATTTCTTGGCAATAACATTCAGATTCCTTATTGATTTCTGGAGTTCCTCCACTAAAATGAAGTGTGGTAATTCTTTGTACCACCCTCTTCAAGCAGGCAAAACTATGACTCATTTCCTCCACCCAGTTATGCCATAACTGTTTAGTGCAATGTACAAAATGAGGTGTTATAGTGCAATATTTCTCAATTTATTTTTAAGCCACTCGAGCAGTATATCTAACATCTTTTATTCTAGGGAACACACACTAAAACACATATTACATATTTTCCATACTTCATCTTGTCTCTGTATTATTTCAGTAGTAAATAGATAAAAGGTGGTGGAGTATTTATAGTGCAGTCCAGTAAACTGGTAATGAAAGAACTGTGTTTTATAAATTCATTTGTTATGTAGAGGGACTTATATTTAATGGACAGTTTATAGGACAGTAGTGAATGGGCCCTCCTGATTGTTTTCTTTGCCTTGTTTAAACTGAAATAACTGAAATAGAAATTATTCTGTTTTTGTTTTTTTACAGCCTCTACTAGCTAAGGCAAATGTGCAAGCCTAGGTCAGGCCCAGGAGCAGATTGCCTGGGCTTGAAATCTTGCTTTCCCACTTATGAGCCATGTAGATCATGGCAATTCCATCAACTTCTTTGAATTTTATTTAGTGGACTATAAAATAAGGTTAAATTAGTTCTAACCTGATAATGTCATTGTGAATATTAAACAATGTAACATATATATAACACTTAGCAAGACATGACAACAGTAAAAATATTCTTAATGCTAGATATTATTAGAATAATTTTTTATAAAGTGAGGATTAATATATGACTAGGATATACACCATCCTCTTAAGAAATACATTGTTGGTTATATTAAGAAACATTATTCTCGGAGTTCCGATTGTGGCACAGTGGTTAACAAATCCAACTGGGAACCATGAGGTTGTGGGTTCGATCCCTGGCCTTGCTCAGTGCTCCAAGGATCTGGTGTTGCCATGAGCTGTGGTGTAGGTCGCAGACGCGGCTCGGATCCAGCATTGCTGTGGCTCTGGTTTAGGCCGGCAGCTGTAGCTCCGATTAGACCCCTAGCCTGGGAATCTCCACATGCTGTGGGCGTGGCCCTAAAAAGCAAAAGAAGAGAAAAGAAACAATATTCTAGATGTGGAAAACTTGTGGTTCACTGGCCTAAAAAAGGATGTTCGTGGCCCATTTAATATTTAACAATGAATATGATGCTAGCATTTAAGAATCAGATTTTATTTTATATATTTCTATTTTTTCTTGAGAAGTTAGAGGATCTAAGAAAGAATCTTGGGGGCTGAGTAAGGCTGTCCCTTCTAGTTTAGTTTTCTTTACTCACTCGTGTTACCTGTCTGAACTGCACATACTTCGTCTAGAGTGGGACGAATAAAAGATAATTTAAATATGAAGCAGTAGATCTTGTAACAATGCTGTCATCCTTAAGAGTTCCCATTGTGGCTTAGTGAGTTGAGAACCCGATAATATCCACGAGGATGTAGGTTTGATTCCTGGCCTCACTCAGTAGGTTAAGGATCCGGCATTGCCGTGAGCTGCGGGGCAGGTTGCAAATGCCACTCAAATCCTTTGTTGCTTTGAGTGTAGTGTAGGCCAGTAGCTGCAGCTCTGATTCAGCCCCTAGCCTTGGTACTTCCATATGCTGCAGGTGTGGCCCTAAAAAGACAAAAAAAAAAAAAAAAAAAAAAAATTAAAGTAAGAATGCCATAGCCCTAGTTTATTTTAGATATTTTTCTAGGGACTACTAGAAAGGCAAATAGAGGGAGAATTGAATAGAATCACTAACTTTCAGAGCATGTTAGTTAGTGGATCAGTCAGGTCTTGCAGGCTGCTGGATGATGGCATAGCCCTAGGCTACCTAAGGGGTCTATGAGCCTCTGGGCCTCTCTTACCCTCTTTTTCCAAAGGTGGTGTTTCTCAAGTTTTGCCACCTTGCCACACACAGTCTTCTCAGATTTCTTTTAATTGAGAGGTTAGTTCACTAAGAAGCTAAATAAAATAAAAGTTGGCACAAAATGAAGAGAAGCCAAGATGTAGGCTAGCTGATTTGCAGTATGGGAAGACTAAAGCGGACAACACCGTGACAGTCACTTCTGAAGAAACAACGACTAGGCTCTATGGAAAGTCATAAGAGACCCATTCAACTATTAGAACTATTATTCCAGTTGAGGTTCACTATTGGGCTGGTTCAGGTCACTACTAAGATGACTTTTTTTGTTTCCCTTTCTATCTTCCGTACTGTTTTTATTTAACATAGATCCTTTCATAAAAGGTAACCTGAAATATACCTGTTCTTGAAAATAAGTATATGACTGAGACCTTGTTAAATGACGGCATCTGGAGATAATAGAATAAAGATAAACTCCTATAGTTAGAGTAATTAAAGGGCAACAACAAAATTTTTTGCTATTACCTCAATTTAATGCAAATGATGACACCAACAGGTACCGTGAGTAATCACATTAAGACCCTGATTTTATTGAAGCTGGAAGCATTTTCAAGTTCTCTATGATTACATTGTTATTATAAATTAATAAATGAAACCTAGGTGTAGTTGTAGAACTATTTAAAAGACAGTGATCTATTATTTAAACAAATTAAAAGTTAGAGAAATTATTGGAAAGGGAATTATAATATTGTGATTATGCTAAAAATATGAAAAACTAAATACAAATCTTGCATTCACATTACTGTATTCTCTATATTTTCTCTTTTTATTTCATAACATTTTAGAAAATATTATGAACGGCGTTAATGAAAGAGTGCCTACAGGCTTAATTTGTATCCTAATATCATATGCCTAAAGATCGGTCAAGGTAAATTTTAAAAGAAACTTTTAAATGAGAGCAGTTGACATAATTGATTTTTGTAGGATAAGCTCTGCCTCAGCCCTAAATTGAATCATCCTTTCATTTTTCCAGATCACAGAGATATTTTAGAAAATGAGGTAACTATTTGGATGTTTAACAGGAATATTTTTGTTTGGGCATTCACCTCTGTTTTTTTAATGTTCCCTGTTTTTCCTAGACATAGGTAATTAATAGACTGCATGTATTACTAAGACCCTTTTATGTTTAAATATAATCTCTGCAATTTTCTAATCATTCTATGCTAATGTGTAGTTTGATATGCATTTTAGGAATTCAGATTTGTTTTTTATATTGAGCATTAGAGTTTCTGCAGATTTTTAACACCTTTATTAAAGTTTGCCACTCTGTTGATCATGGTAAAGAAATACATTTTTAAAATTAAAAGATTATCTTATCTAAACACTGGATACAGGGAACACTACCCTGAATTGTCAGTTTACATGGGGAAAACTAGTGAGGCTATAAAGAAATACTATCCATTTTATTAGAATATTTTATGAGTAAAACAGCTGGAAAAACAGTCGGCTGGCTTCCATTTTCCATTGCTTTCTGCCTTCTAAATTCAGATTTCCTCTTGTTCATGACCACATGCTCACCACACACAGACTCCCTGGTTTGTTACTTTAGGCCACATAGAATTAAGCACCATTAGTAAAGACTGGTTTAGAACAAGTTTTAACTAAAATAAATGGCACTTTCAAAGAGCATGTGGATTTATGGAGTGTGTGTGTGTGTTTGGATAAATCAGTAAGGAAGAAATCGGGTCATAGTGGTTGGGTTGGGTGCCATTAGTCATTGAGACGTGTCTTATGCTGCAGTTTTATTTCTAACAGTATTATTGTAGTAAAAATGTTAAATGGCATCCTGGTGGCCAGAAAGGAATATACATCACTTTGCTATATTTAGAATCAGAATTTTGATGAAAGAAAAAATTTGGTATCATTTGATCTTGCCCTTTTATGTTATACCTTAGACTCAAAGAAGTTAAGTGTCTTGGCCGCTAGGCAGAGTAATTAGGTACACTTGTTACTTGCTCATAGCATTCCCACATCGTCATCACTCTCTTTTCTACCTATATGCTAAAGGAGTATATGGAGATATTGGAAATGCAGTGTGAAGAATGATAAGAGAGAGGATAAGAGTGAATCCGTTTAAGCTTTTCTTTTCCTTTTTTTTTTTTTCCTCCCCTAGAGCCGCACCTGGGGCATATGAAAGTTCCCAGCCTAGGGTCAAATCAGAGCTGCTGCTGCCTGCCGGCCACAGCCACAAGAACGTTAAATTCGAGCTGTATCTGCGACCTACGCCACAGCTTGCAGCAACACCAGATCCTCAAGCCACTGAGGCCAAGGATCAAACCCACATCCTCATGGATACTACTGTCGGGTCCTTAACTTTCTGGGCCACAATGGGAACTCCTCAGTCAGCCTTCAAAAAGACATAATTTAGAAAGGTAAACTGACGCCTGTTGATGGGGAGTTTTTTGGACCAAAAGCAGTGAAAATCAGTTGATCAAATTTAAAAAAAATTTCTTTGTAGTTACCATCTAAATAGAGAAGAAATGAAAGCATTTATAGTCAGCTGCCTCCAAAAATCCATTAGGTGCTAATTAGCTAGTATCAGAGACAGTAGAAATCTCTCTACTTTAGAAACATACTCTTTAGGGAAATATGTGATTTTTTTTTTTTTTAATCTCTTGAGGGAGTTTCCACACTGGTGAAGCGTGTTAAGGATCTGACACTGTCTGAGGTGGCACAGGTTCAGTCCCTCAGGGGAGCACAGTGGGTGAAGGATCCAATATTGCCACAGATGTGGTATAGGTGGCAGCTGCGGCTCAGATTTGATCCCTAGCCCAGGAACTTCCATATGCCATGAGTGCAGCCAAAAAAAGAAAAAAAAATCTGTGGGTAGAAACATGCATCCATGACCTCTACCTTTCTGAAAAATTCCCATAATCATTGTGGGGAAAAAAATCTGAAGAAACAAATTATATAGGTTTAATTCTAACAAACATTCTACTTAAATAACAATGTGCAGTAATTGTATATAACACATGAAATATTATAACAGTTTATATTCTACTATGTTAAGGAGGCACAAGTATCCAAGTATCCTTTGAATTACATGTATCCAAATCTATTTCAGTGTGTATTTTAATATACTTTTCCAATAGAAGGTACCATTTTAAATAAGAAAAAAAGTGTATTCTAATAATTCTCTTATGCAAATGATATAGTTGAAATTATAATTCACATTATTCAGAAACTAGTCTGAAGTATTTGTACTGTCTACCTAGGAAAGAAACATCTCACGTTGTACTATAAATTTGATGTTTATTTTTAGCAATGGCAAAAATGGATTATCTTTGGGAGATACGGTTAATTTTCTCAGCATTAATATGTGACAAAGCTTAAAGTTCAAGTGAATTATAGCAGTACTATTCAAAGTAGAGAAATGTCTTCAGTTACCTTTCCGTAATGGTAGAGTATTACCATGCTGTTTGCATTTTAAAAGTGCTCGGCTGTTTCAGAATGGCTAAATTTACTGTAATTTTTTTTTCCTTTTTTTTTTAACTTTTTAGGGCCACCCCCACAGCATATGGAGGTTCCCAGGCTAAGGGTCTGATTGGAGCTGTAGCCACTGGCCTGCACCAGAGCACAGCAACGTCAGATCCAAGCCATATCTGTGACCTACACCACAGCTCAGGGCAGTGCCAGATGTTTAACCCACTGAGCAAGGCCAGCAATTGAACCTGCATCTTCATGGATGCTAGTCAGATTCTTTTCCACTGAGCCATCGCGAGAACTCCTAATGTAATTTTTTGATAAAGTGGCCTCTCTTTTGTTTTCAGAAATTAGTTGATAGACTTTGGAAATAACACTAATATAATTCCCTGAATTATTCATGTAATCTCAGAGCTAGGGTCCATATCAATACAGGATGACAGCTAAAGTAGTTCACAGTGATACCTATAATCTGACATCTCCCTCAACCTTTCAAGATATTTCCTAATTTAAAATATTCTGATTGAAAACCTACCTTGTTTAAGGCATTTTCTCTTGTGTTATGTAAAATATCAGTAAATGATTGATTTCATGCTCTCTAGGAATTTACGATCCCATTAAAGAAATTAACAGAACAGTAACTATACAACAGATGACACTGTTAATAATAAAAGTTGAAGGGTAGAAAGATAAGAAAAAAATGAAAGAGGGGCTGTAAAATCTGAGTTTTACCTGAAGAAAGAATACAGTTTAAGAAAATAGAGCCAAGAAAGATGGTAGAAAGTGCATTTCATAGAGCAGTTGTACAGAAATTAATTTTTCAACTTGTTCTATTTGAGCCTAAGACATCAAGTAATGGATTTGAATTGAACTTTGACTAGGGATCAGGATGAACAGGAATTGGAGAAACTAACCTTGCTAACACGAGGTCAAATGATGAGGCAAGTTTCCATTTCAATGCAGTTGACTGGAGTTCGAAGTATAACAGGAGAAAGGGAAGAAACCAATATAACTAAACTAGTGAAAGGAGGTGATTATGATTTAAAAATAAGTAGAAATTGTGGGTATACATGTTATATCACTTCCTCATTAATTATCTGATGAAAGATTTTAGGGACAAGAGTGTTCATAAGGTTGAAGTGCAACTTTAGGCTATCCAATGCAGCACCATTCCTAGCTTCCATTCTTTTCTGAAGAAGAAGAAAATACTCATAGTCAATGTCAAAATATTCTTTCATAAAATCACAATTTCATGATTTTTACTATTTTCTTGTTAGAGCTGTAATAAGTGGAGAAAAAAGATCACAATATAACCACATATTCTAAACTTTTAATACATATATTTGATGCACAGGAATTTGATTGTTGTTTTGGGTTTTGGAGAAAATGATAAAATGCTAGTAATATTATATGGCCTGTGGTAGTAGTATTTATCTAAAATCTTGCCAGAATCTAAACTTCCTCTGTAGAGGAATTTCTCTGACACTTAGTTGTTTGGTATTTTTGGAACTTCATGAACTGTGTAGTTTCATTATGTGCCAAACTAATTGGGGAAAGTTAAGTCACCATTGTCCATATATATTTCAGCCTTCAGACTAACAGATTTAGAAAGTATATAAAATAAAATAACTCAGCCAAACCTCAAGTGAAAAGCAGCTTTGGTCATATTTGTGCCTTTCGAGTTGGTTGTTTATAGTGGTTTTCAAAGTTTATTTTTATAAAGTACCCTTTCAAGATTTAAGTTTTCTGAACTTTCATTTTTTCTTTAAACACCTTTAAACTTGCCATTAATCTTCATTGAGCTTTATAATTTTTGTTGAAAATGATGCTGCGAGTAAAGAGAGAGATACCTTTGGAACCTTGGAAGACCCTCTGCTTTCTTTGGGAGGCATTTGCCCATGTCAGCCATTGAGGAGATCACAAATGAAAATAAGCTTTCTCTTTTTCTAGCCCTCGATTGAGCCATGATAAAATTTTATCCAAAATTGGCAGCAATAAATGTTAAAAATTTATGTATTGAGAATGTGATAGATTAAGTTGGACAAGTGCCCAGATTGTCAAAGACAACAGATTTTATAAACACAACGTTAAGTGCCTTCAATATGTAGGACTTCTAAAAACAAATGCTTTCTCCAAACACATGTCTAATCTGCTTCACTTCTGCACATTTTAGCTTTTCCAATTATGAGAAAGATAAACTACATATAAGGAAAGAAAACATTTAAAAATGATTACCGTGGCTTCTAATTTTGTTTATAGATGGCAAAGTTATAATTTAAATAATTGTTCACCCATTTTCAACTGCATATGTTTGACCACTGAATTAGTTATTTGCAATTGTGTTAATTAAAATTTTCATAAATTGAATAATATTTATATTGTTGGATATTATTTAGGATGGTGCTACAAATGAATCCCTTTTCCTTTTTACAGTGTATGATATGTTTTCATTTCTAACATCATATTTATGCTTAAGATGATAGCTCAGCCTTTGAAACATTGCACTGTATTTGGAAATGTATACAATTACTCTGATTTGTATTTATGTTATCTAAAATAATATATATATTTAACTAATAATGCATATTGGTAACCATACTCCTTGAGAAGAACATATTTTAAAGGTTAAACTAAATTATAATTTTGAGCCAGTATAACAGGTGTCTCAAATCTGTCACAGAATGTGTGGTCATATAAGAAAGGGGAAAAAGACACCTTCTATACTAAAAGAAAATGGCGAATGAAAATGACTTGCGGTTGTGTTTATAGCATAAAAAGTAATTATATATAGACGATTGTATATAACAGAAGGTATACAAGATTAGGGATACTAAAACCTAGATTCTAGTTTTGATTTTTCTATGTCTTATTCCTTTTAACTTCACAATCTTTGTTCCTGTCATGGCGCAGTGGAAACGAATCCAACTAGGAACCATGAGGTTGCGGGTTCAACCCCTCACCTCTCTCAGTGGGTCAAGGATCTGGCATTGCTGTGAGCTGTGGTGTAGGTCGCAGACACAGCTCCAATCCCACGTTGCTGCGGCTATGGTGTAGGCCAGTGGCTACAGCTCCGATTAGACCCCTAGCCTGGGAACCTCCATATGCCGCGGGTGTGGCCCTAAAAAGACAAAAAATAAATAAAATAAAAATAACTACCCTTTCCTAAACAGGGTTATTAGAAAATTAAATGAAAAAATACATATATTTACTCTTATACTATAAAATTCAAAACGTATTTCAAGTATATAATCAAATCAAAATATGTTTTAGCATTAAACTGTAAGACAATATACAGTATATTTTACTTAATTGGAGTTAATTTATTTAATAATTGTGGTTGTGAATATTTTAAGTGTTTATTATGTCCAAGCATAATCAAAAGCAATTCACAAATCCTTTTACTTTTCAGACATGGAACAGAAGTAGTGACATAGACAAAAATTCAGATACTTCAGAGTGGTACCAGATTGTTTCCATCCTTTGCTAATAATATAATAGATATCCAGTGTATACGTCCTTCCTTTCATATTTCTCTTCACTATATTAGTGTTATAAACAGTGTTCATGTCAGTGACCTATTAATTATAAAGTTCTTTCATTTTATGTTTCCTAGAGGCCATCTCAGGAATCATCTTTGACTGACATGGTTTAAGGGGAAAAAATGCCAGTAGACATCTTTCTAAAATGTTTTATTTTATAATGTATAAATTTATTAATCTTTAAAACATGTAAAGAGTTGTCTTTAGACAAATAGCATTAGTTTATATTTCTGTATTTCAAGCTACATGCTTTATGTAGATTATTTACTATTGACAAACTGAAAGTACACTCTTTGGGATATCTAAGATAACATAAAAAAAATCAATGTTTATAAAGCTTCCATAATAGACCATCTTAAATATTTGATTATCACTTTAGAGAGATGAATATACTTGGAATCTTAAGATTATTTTCCATGATATGCATTTTGCAGGTAATTATATAGTCTCAGTTACTCTTTATACTCAGGGAAGGCAGTACTTTCAAATCTGTGTTATAATCAACTCTAAGAAATGTGAAACCTGTAGCCAGCATCTGAATAACTGGTTTGACAGATTGAAGGTAACAGTCTTTAACTTTAGCCTCAAGGCTACTGTAGTTCTTAATTCTTAATACTGTAATTTGTTACATATAGTACCAGTGCTTTAATTTGGGGATTTGATTCATCTTTTTAATCTTGGTTTTGGGAGTTGAATAATTGATTTAATTTTTCTACTTTACCCTAAATTCAATATATTTTCTGGAGATAGAACCTTAGTGAGAGTCTTTCAAAAACTCAGTAATAAAATTTCAGTGGGTCACTGTTTTCTGTTCATTAACTTTTATTTCTTCAACCTCCTTGGGTTATACCAAATTGAAATAATTATTTTGGATACTAACTAAAAACTGGTAAGTTCAACCTATTTAGATATTTAATAACTCAGTCATTTTAAAACTTAGTTTTAAATAAATATTTTAAATAAATTGAAATAAATATTTCAGGTGAGAAAGTGAAAATTGATGTATCATGTATTAAATTTTGGACCTACTCTATAAAATTAAATACCTACATTAAACTAGGAATCTTTAATGGGATATTTTAATGTAACTATCTAATAAATCTGTATATAAACTAAGCACTGAGAGACTAACAATGAATGCCATAGTTTAATTAACATAGCCTATTATTGATTTCACACATTCATGTACACATTTAAACATCTTAATGGTCAGTGCTGTAATGAGAAAAAAATTGATCAATACTTGTTACCTAGAAGTACTCTAATTCCTTTGTTACTGGTCTTATTATAAGGAAATATTGACTTAGCGATATTTTAAATACTTATATATATTCAGCAGTATTATTCAGCATTAAGACTGAATGCTGGTGACTTTTTAGCACATGGCTGGTTTAATAAATTTTGGAGTTCCTGCTGTGGTGCAATGGGATTAGTAACACATCTCTGCAGTACCAGAATGTAGGTTCAATCGTCAGCCTGGCACCATAGGTTGAAGAATTGGTGTTTCCATAGGCGCAGCGTAGGTTGCAACTGTCTTAAATCTGATCCCCGGCTCAGGAACTCCGTAAGCCTTGAGGCGGCCCCCCGAAAAAAAATTTTTTAAGATATTACCTTTAAATAACTCCTAGAATTCTGAATACTTGCTTACCAAGCAAATTCTAATTGTTATTTGCTCTGGGAAAGCTTGAGAATGCAAGTAATAATCCTTAAGAAGTTTAATCTCTGTATGTACACACTCAGCTGAGCCTTTTTTCTTCAAATACAAGGACATATCAGTACATAGTGCATATGCACTATAAGTTTATTGCACAAATGCCAACTCAGAAGTACTTTCCCAGCTATTAGAAATAAACTCACAAAAGTTAAAAAAAAAAAAAGTATGTGTAAAGCTGTAATTAATTAATTTACTGATTGGTTTTTACTGTTATCATCATCAACTGGACATGCATTCACTAGTGATTAACTGTCGCTCTATTTGAATTAGTTTGAATGGATAATGTAAGTATGCTCTGGACTCAGCAGGTTCTTACAGAAAACAGCCACTATAAAGTCTCAAAGGGGAACAGCTGAAACTAAAAAATCAGTATGTCACCATCAGGTTTATTTTAATAGAGGCTTAGCACAGCAGGTTTGTATAAAATAATGGTTCACTAGGCAATGACCAGACAGTTAGATTAAAGGACTACCTAGGGAGAAGCACTGGACCAGCAGGCATGCAAAAATATTATATATATATACATATACATATACATATGCAAATATATTTTTTAACAAGAAAGAGGGGCAGGCAAGAGTGTGGGCCAGAGTTTGTAGGTACCTGTGTTGGGACGTAGTGTTGAAAACAGATTTTAAAACATAAGTTTCACATGGCTGTAACAATCATTGAATTGACTCATGTACTTAAAAGTTTTATCACAGAGCTATTAATTTTTAAACTGTTGTAATTTTACTTTTTAAATTTTTTAGAATAAAGTTAACTTACAGATTTCAGGCTAAAAGCAAAGTCAGTCAGTTTTACATTTGCATATATTCATTCCTTTTCAGGTTCTTTTCCCAAATAGGTTATTATGCAGAATTGAGTAAATTTCACTGTCCTGTACAGTAGGTTCTTGTTACCTGTCAATTTTATATATAGTAGTATGTATATAACAAATCCCAACCCCCTAATTTGTCCTTCCTTTCCCCCACATTTCCCCTTTGGTAAACCTAAGTTTGGTTTTGAAATCTTAGTCTGTTTCTGTTTTGTAAGTTCTATTGTATCATTTCTATTATATTCCACATATTAGTAACCTAATATGATATTTATCTTTCTTGTCTCATTTGTTTCACTTAGTATGATTATTTCCTGGTCCATTCTGTTGGTCCATTCAGTAATATGACCTGGCAATCCCACTCCTGGGCATATATCCGGAGAAAACCGTACTTCTTTTGTTTATATATATATATTTATTTTTTGTCTTTTTGCCTTTTCTAGGGCCACACTCGCGGCATATGGAGGTTCCCAGGCTAGGGGTCTCATCAGAGCTGTAGCCGCTGGCCTACACCAGAGCCATAGCAACGCCAGATCCGAGCTGCGTCTGCAACCTACAGCACAGCTCACGGCAACGCCCGATAGTTAACCCACTGAGCAAGGCCAGGGATGGAACCCGCAATGTCATGGTTCCTAGTCAGAATCGTTAACCACTGAGCCATGACAGGAACTCCAGAAAACCATACTTCTAAAAGAGACAGGCATCCCAGTGTTTCATTGCCACACTATTTACAATGGCTAGGACATGGAAGCAACCTAATGTCCATCAACAGAGGACTGGCTAAAAAAGATGTTGTGGTATATACAATGGAATATTACTCAGCCATAAACTGTTGTGATTTTATATGCATTTATCAACGTACAGATTTTTTTTCAGGCAAAAATTATTCTCTACACAACTTAGGGATCAAATGAGGGGAAAGCTATATTCCAAATGTCTGAAAACATAAAAGGAGATTATAGGAGTTCCCATTGTGGCTCAGTGGTTAACGAACCCTACCAGGATCCATGAGCATGCAGGTTTGATTCTTGGCCTCTCTCAGTGGGTTAAGAATCTGTCATTGCCCTGAGCAGGGGTGTAGATCATATACGTGGCTCGGATCCTGCGTTGCTGTGGCTGTAGCATAGGCTGGCAGCTACAGCTCCAATTCAACCCTTAGCCTGGGAACCTCCATATGCTGCAGGTGTGGCCCTAAAAAGACAAAAGCCAAAAAAAAAAGAAATTGTATTTATCATTAAGAGCTTAAGTAATAGTGTGCTTCAGAAACAATATAAAGGGGAAATCCTGAATTGTAAAATGTTAAACAAGTTAAATTTAATCATAATAATTATCTTCCTTGTCATTCTAAAGAGGTGTTATCACAATACTGTAATCTTATGAAAGTTTGCAACTGAAATGATTTCATAAAAAGAATGATTTCAGGAGTTCCCTTCGTGGCTCAGTGGTTAACGAATCCGACTAAGAACCATGAGGTTGCGGGTTCGATCCCTGGCCTTGCTCAGTGGGTTAAGGATCCAGCATTGCCGTGAGCTGTGGTGAAGGTTGCAGATGCAGCTCGGATCCCTCGTTGCTGTGGCTGTGGTGAAGGCTGGTGGCTACAGCTCCTGTTAGACCCCTAAACTGGGAACCTCCATATGCCGCGGGTGCGGCTCTACATAAAGGCAAAAAGACAAAAAAAAAAAGAATGATTTCACTCAACAATAAAATATTTTACTTATATTACCTCTTGGAAACCAAAGATTTCTTTAGAAGTGTTTTTTTTAAGGGCACTAAAGATGTTTTCTAATTTCATACACTGGCCTTAACGTTTATTATTCTCTAGTTCATTACCATTTTTCTATACAGTCTATATACTAATATAACCTGAATTTTAGTGTTTCAACACAACCTTGTGACCTTTAAACTGAAATTTATGGTGTACATCAAAGCAGTAATAAACACATAAAGAATTTTTACAAAGAAACATAGTTACTTCAGTATTTTTGGTGAACATGTGGCTATAGTTTACATCTTGGTTATTACCTCACACCAGCTTCCATGAAAAACAGTGCCGCTATTTGTATGAGAGTGAATCGCTTATGTTCTCCTATCAACACTTTCCCTTCAAGGTTGAAGTTTCTCTCTGCCTGGATTTTCTGTTTAGACTCCTGGAAATATTTGCTGTTCATCTTCACTATAGAATTATCCATGTAAAAGTCTGTAAAAACACAAGTTTTACTCATTTCTAAATCGTATTATAGCATGGTTTTATTTTTTAAATCAGGTATTCTTACATTGTTTCTCATGTTTGAAAAGTTAGTTAATGGGGCCTCAAAATTTTATAGCAGTTAAATAGAGGCTAGTTATGTAATTAAAAGTCATTTGTGATGAAGTTAAGAAAACTTTACCTTGACCCTTTCACCAACAGCCTTGTAATCTTGGATCAAGCTCTATTTTCTTACCTATAAAATGTAGAAATTCAAATAGATCCTGATATCTAAAATGCTTCACACCTTTAGAAACAAGTTTATTGAATATATGAAATTTTATTTAAATATGCTCATATATAAAAATTAGGGATATATTTCTTTTGCTTATAAATTTTTATGACTATAAAAAAGAAAATTTAATAATGAATTAAAATTAAAATTTAAAGCTAATAAAATTTAGATGAAGAGTGCTAAGTTAGTGTAGCAAATATTTTTTTATTAAAATGACATTTCTGTTCACAAAGTAGCCATAACACTGATTTTAACCCTAGAGACTAAGGTATAATTCTTTGCGTATACCACAGTGCCTCATACTTAGTGTGGACTCTAGAAGTTTTTCTTATAGGAAATAATGACTACCAAGTGAAAATGAAAGATGAGTGATAATTCTTGCAAATTATGGGTTATGATGGCATGAAGTAATTTTATTGACATCTTGGGTCTTTTCCTTATGATTTACAGATGTGCTTTGATACTGTGGAGGACTTCAGAGCAGCGAATCCTTGCAAAGCTGCTTCTGAAGCATGTCTCAGGGGAAATTGTGAGTCTTTATTTGCCAGGATTGGAGGAGCAGCAAGAAGCATGCATGAGTCATAGGATAAAAACACAAAATGTCATTCCAGAGAGAGTGGTGACCTTATGTCTGAGGATGCAAAAACTAAACTGGGCAAGTAAGCTGCCTGTTCTCAAAAGTTCATTTAATGATAGTAAAACCAAAAGTTTCCCTTAGAAGGTTACACCATTCCATTTTAGAGTTACTTTTATTTGATATTCCAAGCGAGTTACCTCTTATTCACTTTGAAACTATCCCAGATCAGGCTGAGTCCAAACATAGACCTTCCTTAGCCAAGTTCTGCTCTTTGTAATTTGGAATAAGAGGGCCTGTTAGAAGTGTGTGCTTCTGCCCTCTGAGATTTGGAACAGAATCTAAATTCCATATATGCTGTGATATGCTTATGCAGAATCTACTTTTACAGGCCCCTTTTAATTTGAGAAAGAGACTGTTGTTTTGTTAAAATTACCTTTCATTAATTTAATATATCTTGTTTTGATTGCTAAATATAAAAAGAGGTGCATAGAGTAGGTTGTGGTATATTAGCAAGTATCTGAGGAAAAAATATTATAATAGCAAAACAGAGAAGAAGTCATCACTTTATGAAAGAAAATCTGCTTTTTCAGAGTGTCTAATGTTACGGAATGTCAGACTATGGAATCCTCATTCTTTTATTTCAGATGTGTTTACTATCATTCCCTCTTTTTCATAAATGTATTTTGGTGAATTGTACTTAGTGATAGGAGCTTCCTCTTTAGCATCTTTTCCTTTTTAAATTTTTCATATATGTAGATCCATTTCTATGTGGAAACTATCCAAATTAAACATTTGTGTTTAAAAATTTTCCAGAGAACTCTCAAAGAGTTCTCTTGGATGTCTTTACTGTATTATAGGATTTATATAAAAAAAAGAACAAAGAATATATTCAATTAAGACAAGGAAAACTCTTGAACCCAGCCATGCATACAAGAAAAATAAATTGTTTGAAGTGAGACATGAGGTAATCATGACTCCTCAAGGGGGAAACCAGTACTAATCTGGCTTCTAATGCACCAGTTGGAGATGAAATATTTCATTGACATTAGTGCTTAACAAATCACCAAAGTTTGGTACCATGAATCAGGAGTTCTATTCAATGGCTTTTTTTTCATATGATTCCATTTCAGCAAATATGTAAATTATATGAGGCATAGTTGACAGTCAAATACCACGAAAAAATGCATTTCCTAAAGTTTCCAGAATGTATTTTGAGGTTTTACTCAATACTATATGATGATTCAAATCTTCCCACTATAGGCTAGCCTCTGAGAAAATAAAAATAGCAGAAGGTGTATTGCATTTTAGGCCAAAAACTACCTCCCAGAAAATGAGGACTGTGTTCATAGACATGACTAATACATCTCATTTGATATATTGATATTATTTGATATGGGGGAAGGAGGATTTTAGTGGTCTAAGCCATACAGTATTGAATCAAAACATTTGGGGAACTAGGTGTGGTAGGTAATCTATTCAGTCAGTTATAATGACTAACATTAAATGCAATTGTGGTTCTTTTTCATATTAATGAACTAAGAGTTTGTTTGTTTGTTTGTTTGTTTGTTTGTTGTCTTTTAGGGCCGCATAGGCAGCATTGGAAGGTCCCAGGCTAGGGGTCTAATCAGAGCTGTAGCCACCTGCCTACTCCACAGCCACAGCAACACAGGATCTGAGCCACATCTGTGATCTACACCACAGCTCAGAACAACGCCAGATCCCTAACCCACTGAGCGAGGCCAGTGATTGAACCCACATCCTCATGGTTGCTAGTCAGGTTCATTACCTACGACAGGAACTTACGAAGTAAGAGGTTTAACTAGAAAAACAACCTCCCCAACTGAGGGGGCAGATAGAGAAGCAACCTCCCCGGCTGAGGAGGCAGTTATGTGCCTGACAGCAGCTTTGCTTGCCCCATCCACCCTTCTTGTAATTGTGTATCAACTAAGTTTCTTATGTCCTTGCTAGCAGCTCTGCTACCTGTGCTCCAAGAATTGCTTATCAGTTTCATTCTTGTAATCTTGTTTACCCAGCTTATTAGGCAGGAACACTGTCTGCTAAGGGAAGTGGGGAGGGAAGCTGCTTGTGTGGAAAAAACAAGACCTGAAAGTCTGTATTGTATAAAAGCTATCCAGAACAAAGTCCTGGTGCTCAGACTCTGGAGGTAACTCCTCTGAGCCCGCCCTTGTGCTGAATGTATCTAGGTATTCCACATCTCCCAGTGCCCCTTGTCTCTTTCCACTGCCACAGTTTCTGCAACATTATCACAGTAAATTTAAAATATAATCAGGACATCTAAAACAATAGGGTCAGGGAGTTCCCATGTGGCACAGCAGGTTAAGGATCCGGTGTTGACACTGCAGCTGCTCAGGTGGCTGCTGTGGTACAGATTCAGTCTCTGTCCTAGGGACTTCCACATGCTGTGAGGATGGCCAAAAAAAAAAAAGAAAAGAATGCAGTCACTTCCTGATTGCCCAAAGATATATGCTATAATTTTTCCCTTTATTGCAATATTTATGTTTTATTTAAATACAATGCATAGCAAAATATCTATTATTATATTAAATCAATAGAATCACATTGGTAGCTTATTTTGTAACATCCCCCCCAATAAACAATGTTTGATTCATTTATGGATAAGCTTTTTCAGACTTGTGATTTTTCAGTAGGCTTTCTTTGTCACTACAAATTTTACCTGGCTTGACATTTTCCACTCACAGTCTTTATGTTAATGGACTGGCTAATTAGAGGGTTTTAGCCCTATTCACTAGTTATCTCCACAAGTAACAATGTGAATCCAGTTCTCTTTATTTTTTTTCACCTCATTGCTGCTGCTACTGCTGCTGCTGTGAGGTCAATTGTAGATACAGATAATTCTTTCTGTGATTACTAAGATAAACTCCAGTGTAGAAGTGGTTTGATTTTTCTTTACTAACAAAGATAAGCTCTGCAAGAATGAAACAATTGAAGCATTCTGTTTCCTAATCAACTACACGTGCAAAACTCCAATGATGCCAAAACCGTCCATTATTTTTTGTAAGCAATGTGTTAAACTCAAAAGTGCACTCAGGAGCTTAACAATCTATTTTCTTGGCCTCTGGTACTACTATATTGGTGTTAAAAAAGACTTCATCATAAAGCACATCTTAGAGGTTTTTGAATGTAAAAATGATTCAAGATTAGCTAAGAAACTATAGTTAGAATAATATTTAAGTTTCCTTTGGAAGAATAATCATGTTGGTCTTGTTGAGTTCTTAGGCAAAATGATTAATAAACTTGAGACTGTGTGTCTTTCCTCGGGCAATAAAAGTAGCAATTAGGCATGAAAATTTTTGGTAGAAAATCATTCTTTATCAGAAATATCACTGTACATCCTAACAATCAAATTGTTTTTCATCAAAGTTATAATTCTGTAAGAATGATTATTATTGCTTATTTACTATGCAAAGGACTTCCCTAAAAGACATGTTGAAATCTTGCTGTAGTATGGTCTTCAATTGGATAAAGTTATTATTTATAAATGGACATAATAGTGAACATTTAAATATCCTAAAGGACAGAGATATTTTGAAAGTTTTCTATAAATATGTAACATCTATTTCTAAGATAAGCAACCACAATGATTTTTAAACATAGTAAATCTCCAAGACATTATTTGAATCCGTACATTTACTCTTTTGTGTGTGGGATATGCTTACCGGCACTCAAAACGTATCAGTGAACTGAACAGATACCCATTCTGTAGCGGATCTTGTGTTCTTGTGGAAGGGGATAGATAAAAAACACAAAACATGACAAGTAAATAATCAGTATCTTAGACAGTGGTAAGTACTATGGAAAAGGAACTTAGAATAGATTAATGGTTTATACAGAGGTGGAAGAGAGCAGGCAGCAGGGTTAAAATAGTAGTCAAGGTAGACCTCTTTCAGACTGAGATTTGAGCTGGTACCTGAAGGAGATAAGGGAAAACCAAGGGACTGTGGGAAGAGCATTCCAGACAGGAAATAAGAGGTCCCAACATGGCACAGCAGAAACAAATCTCAGTAGCATCCATGAGGACACAGGTTCAATCCCCGGCCTCTCTCAGTTGCCATAAACTATGGTGTAGGTCACAAACGTGGCTCCAGATCCCATGTTGCTGCAGCTATGGCTTAGGCCAGCAGCTGCAGGTCCGATTCGACCCCTAGTGCCTCAGAACCTCCATATGCTGCTGGTGCATCCCTAAAAAAGAAAAAAAAAAAGGATCTAGAGTAAAGGCCCAAAGGTGTGAGGGAGCATTCCCAGAATATTCTAAAAAGAAGGCCAGTGTGACTGAAGCAGAGTGAGTGAGAGGGTAGAAGGGGATAAGATCAAACTGAATTGACAGGCTTGGTGCAGATCTCATTAGGGCAGTACCATGATGAGTCTCCTTCAGAGAAGAGAACTGGATTTTCTGAAAACCAAATAGATGTCTTATAAGCCTCTTGGCTCAAGGTCACCTTGAATTATGTTTAGTTATGTGTCCAGATTCATTTTAAATACCATTTTACCTCTTCATCATTTGTCTCCTATTAGTTTTATATTCTTACTCCATGCTAGTCTGGCTTTAGTGTGCAAGCCCACACATGCGTGCGTGCGTGCGCGCACGCACGCACACACACACACACAGCAGACAGGTAGAAAGTTGTTTTCTAGGTCCAGTTATATACACACACATATATATCTATAAATTCTATGAATAATTTAATGCATTGCCTGAAAAGTGTTTCACAGAGTGTTACATAATGTTTGGAATCTGTGCTTCTTTGCTCCCCCTTCCTTCTCTAGCGTCTTGAGAGCACAATCAGGTACCTGCAGTCTTGTTGCATCTTCATCTCTCTACCTCTTGCCCTCCTTACTGTAAATGACCAAGGGTTTCTCTTACTAAGGCTGTTTGATTCCCTGTGATCTGGAATTCTACATCCCTTGTCTATGAAGGGATTTTTTTTTCCTGTGACTCATTGTCCCTTTCTTATATTTCCAACAAACCCTATTTAAATAAATGACCATTTCCATTAGTAAATGCTGAGATGCCTCCCATCAGTAAAAAAATTCCTTTCTAGGGCCAGTTTTCTAGAAGCACGTACTTGTCTTCCCCTGTTCAGTATCAGGCAACTTACATGCATTTCTGTGTTTGCTCTTTGCACCTCATCTCCTTCCCTTTAGTTTTCAGGCCTCTGCAGTGGGGATTCTTTCCCATTATCTCACTGAAGAGTCACCTGCCTCTCCACTGCACTGTTGTGTTAGGATTCTTTTCATTCTTTATCTGATTCAGTCTCTTTATAACATTTAAGTCTATAGACTACTTTTCTCCTTGAAAATATCCTTTCCTTTAGCTGTCATTACAGTATTCTTTCAAGTCATTTTCTGCCCCTGAGGCAACTTATTTTCTAATCTTTTCAAATTCCTTTTTTTGTACCTACTCCATAAATACCAGTGTCCCTAGGGCTGTATTCCAGACTCTGGACAATTTAATCTCTGGCAAAGCTTTCATCATCATCTTCATACTATGAATCTTTCCAAATGTATCTCCATTTGAGCTCCCCTAAACCCAGTGTTCTGATATACAACCATATCCTAGACATCGATGTGAAAATCTATCCCATAGGCACCCTCAAATTCAAGATTTCTAAACACCTCCAAACTTCTTTCTCTTACTTGTCATGTATCTAGCAAATGGCATCCCTAAATACCCCAGTGTCCAAGCTAAGAACTGGAGCACCAATTTTTTAAAGAAGTTTTAGTTTCACAGCAATATTGAGAGTAAGGCACAGGGATTTCTTATACATTTCCTGCACCCACACATGCTCAGTCTTCTATATTACCATCATTCCCCACCAGAGTGGTACATTTATTACAACTGCTGAACCTGCATTGACACAATATTATCACCCAAAGTCCACAGTTTACATTAGAGTTCAGCCTGGGTTTTATACATTCTGTGAGTTTGGATGAGTATATAATGACATGTATCCATCCCTATAGTATCATACAGAATATTTTTCCTGTGAGCACCATTCTTGATTCCTTTTTTAGTCACCATATGATCAATCGCTTTGTCTTTAATAGCTTATAAAACCTCCTGAATTACCTCAGTGACCCAATTTCAACTTTTATGAAATTATATTTTTTATTCTATAAAACTTAAAACAGGTATAATAAATTCCATTGTGAAAATAAAATTTGTATTAATGGAAGATTCTCTAATCATAAAAATTATTTAAATTGAGTGAAAAATATAAATTTTAAGCTTGTCATTACAAAAATGATAACCAAAAGTGTTATTTAGGTTGAAGATATATTTCCACCTTTAGTGGGAATTCATTACGTAAGGTCTACTGAGAGAAATTTTGCCTTTGTTCAGTTATATTTCTTCCAACTGCACTACATCCATCCTCATAAACTGTATATTGCATTTCAAAATTTCCTTAAGAGTTAATTTGGGGAAAATTTTTAAAATACAAAATGCTTTGTTAAGTAAATTTAATTATAAATGGCGAACAAAAGACTAGATGGGCAAATATATTTAAATTGTATAATCACTAAAATGGTTTAAAGCTGGAATTTAATTTTAAGAACAGAGGAAAACAACAGGTGAATACATTTTCTTTAGTTCCATATGTCAGCTAATCAGTATATTTAAAAAGAAATGTAGTAAAAATACTATTTGAAACATCAGTGGCCATTATCAGCACATGTCATGAAAACATATCACCACATGCCATGAAAACATTGAGATAAGATTGGGTGGTAGAGTATATGGTAATTAAAATCAAATTTTAGATATTTTTATAAGAAATTTAAAAAACAATAGTCATTTACTCTAAAGGAAAATGTTTTTCTACAGAAGTTAAAGAACTTCAGGATACACAGCATACAAAAAGCTTGGCAGTTGGAAGAGAATGAGGCAAAACATTCCAGATTTAAAGAAAAATTCAGTAGGGCATAATTAACAAATATAACTGGGAATGCATTATAACTTAAGACACTTGTTAAATATGTATGGTAAATAATGTAGAGAAAGTTTGTTATTGAGTGACTTACACTTTTTCTGTGATAATTATGCTTAAATTTTGTAACTGTATATGATCGATATACACTTATGATCTTGCCATGATCTTTTTCCAAGATAACTCTAATTGCTTCCGATTTTAAAAGGTTGACTCAGGCACAAACTGTAACATGTCAGAAAAGTAATCTCTACCACGCTAGATAGTGACCATCTAACGTGACAGATGGCCCCCTGCCTGTCCTCAGCAGCTTGTGGGACAAAGCTGAATGTCAACACCACTGGGATGTAATTATTGCAGTCTCTTGGGTCCAGTTTGGCGTGACCCTGAAAGCAATTCCTCAGGAACTGCTGGAAGCAGTGCAATGATAGAAAGAGCAAAGAAATGGAAGCTTTTTGAGACCAGTAGCATTTTCATTTCATTGACAAGTGTTTTCACACTGCTTAAGAATAAGTATTTTTCGAGTGAAAAATCAAATTGGCAAGGAAAGTGAAAAATTTCTTTCAGGTTTCATCATGGCCTAATTTAAATATTATCAGTGTGGCTTTTACTTATATTGCAGAAGGAGCGATTCAACAATCAAAATAATTTTGAAAATAGTTTTAATGATTAGAAAGCAGTATCAATTGTATTTAAATTCCATTTCCTAGGTAATTAGATAATGCTTTGTTATATTTGAGACATACGTTGTAAATTAGCACCAAAACTCATTTAATCTTTAAAACAGCACTGTAAGTTAAACATTATTATTAGCTCCAATTTATAGGTGGTGAATGAGGCACAGAGAGGTTAGTTATGACACAAAACCAGTTTTTAAACATTTCACTTTTCTGTATTCTGCCTTTTATGTTTCTTTAATAAAATGCTCAACCTACCTGTATAACATATAGTACCTATAAAGATTTAAAGATTATGGCACTTGATACTGAAAGCAAAATGTAAGAAAATCTAAACTTCCAAAAATACTAAAAAATAGATAATTAGATAAATTTTTAATATATGAATTGCCTACTCATAATTTTCTCTCCAGAAAGGTTATATATATAGCAAGTGTACTGATGTTTTTATTACTGAAAAATTAATATCACAAAAGAGATGTGCTTTCATATGCCTTTTTGTGGGGGAAGGGCTATAAAAATGTCACTCTTTTTTTCCTGATTTACAAATAGCACAGACATTTCTCTTGTATGTGAGGACAGGCATCTGAAAGTCAGGCTGCTGATGTTGGTTAACAAAAGCTGAGCACTTTGTATGCATTATCTCATTTAATCTTCACAACAGCCCATGAGGGAGTTCTGCTCCTTTTAACTTCATTTTACAGTGAAGAAAGAAACTGAGAAAAGTTAAATAACTTGCCCTGGTATTTTAAATAATACATAGAACAAGGTGATACTTATGCTATAAAAGCAACTGCATATAGATATAATTCTGGTTATTTCTCAAAGGTTTGGCTATCATGATCAATCAGCCACTAAGCAGATTCTGAGAAGCCTGGGCAATGTAAGAGAAGCACCTACGAAATTGTGAATTGCTATAGCACAACTGCTAGTTGTGATCTTTTTCTTGTTGCGTTTGGCAGGAGCAGTCAGTTCTAGGTAGTAGAGATAAAGAGATAAATTCAGGCCTTCAAGGAATTTGCCATCTAATTGGTGAGGTCACTCTTATTGTGAAAATTCTAAAACCAGGGATTATAAATTCTTAATGTAAACAAGGAGTAGCGTAAGAGCCTCAGGGCAATCCAGTGTATCTCCACTCTTATGAAGGGGCTTTGAAGTGAACCTTGAAGGAAGAGAAGGGAAGGGAAGGTGTGGGTGGGAGGAAGGGCATTCCTGTTGGGAAAGGCAAGAGCGAAGACTAAGTTCATGATGTACCTGAGGGCTGGAGCAGGTGGAGCCTGGTGAACATTTGAAGTGGAGCATCTTCTCTTGCCTCTTAGGACCTATTTTCCACACAGTAACTGATTGTCTTTTAAAAAAGGAAATGAGAGTGTATTTCTCTCTACATACTACAATTCGATTCACTTGTAATCAAAAACTAAATGCTGCAAAAGTGAATGAATCCTTCCTTACAGATTTTATACATACAAAGTGTTTGTGGTATGAGGAAGGTGTATTTAATCAAGTATATAGGGCTAGAATGGATAACAATAGCAAGGGCTTTGTTTGTTTTTCTTTTCCTCATTTTATTGAAGTATGGTTAAATTTCAATGTTGTGTTAATTTCTGCTATATTTTCCTTTATGGTTTATCACAGGATATTGCATATAGTTCCCTGTGCTATACAGTAGGACCTTGTTGCTTATCCATCCTATATATAATAGTTTACCTCTGCTAATCCCCAAATCCCAATCCTTCCCTCCCCTCCCCCTCTGCCCCTTGGCAACCACAAATCTGTTCTCCATATCTGTGGGTCTGTTTTTGTTTTGTAAATATGTTGATTTGTGTCATATTTTAGAGTCCACATATAAGTGTTATCATGTGATCTTTGTCTTTTTCTTTATGACATACTTTGTTTAGTATGATAGTCTTGAGGTCCATCCTTGTTGCTGTAATGACATTATTTCATTCTTTTGATGGCTGAGTAATATTCCATTGCTTGCATTTTTTTTTTTTTTCAAATTACAGTTTTGTCTGGGTATATGACCAGGAAGGTGATTTCTGGATCATATGGCAACTCTGTTTTTAGTTTTTTGAGGAACCTCCGTACTGTTTTCCAAAAGTGGCTGCATCAATTTACATTCCCACCAATAGTGTAAGAGAATTCCCTTTTCTTTACACCCTCTCCAGTATTTATTATTTGTAGTTTTTTTTAATGATGGCAGTTCTGATCTGTGTGAGGTGGTACCTCATTATAGTTTTGATTTGCATTTCTACAGTTATTAGTGATATTGAGCATCTTTTCAAGTTCCTATTGGCTATCATTATGTCTGCTTTGGAGTAAGGTCTGTTTGGGTCTTCTGCCCATTTTTTGATTTAGTTGTTTGTTCTTTTATCATTGAATTGTATGTGCTATCTGTATATTTTGGAAATTAAGCCCTGGTCAATTGTATCATTTGCAAATGTTTTCTCCCTGTTGGATTCAGATTGCTAGTTATTTTATTGAGGATTTTTGCATCTATGTTAATCAGTGATACTGGCCTATAATTTTCATTTTTTTGTATTATCTTTGTCTGCTATTGGTACCAGGGTGATGGTGGTCTCATAGAAAGCGTTTAGGAGTCTTCCTTGCTCTGCAATTTTTTGGAATAGTTTCAGAAGTATAGGTGTTTACTATTATCTAAACTTTTGATAGAATTTGCCTGTGAAGGTGTCTGGACTTTGGTTTGCCGGATTTTTTTTTTTTAAGCATTTTAGGGCCACACCCATAGCACGTGGAATTTCCCAGGCTAGGGGTTGAGTAAGAGCTACATCAGCCGGCCTACACCACAGCCATGGCGACATGAGATTTGAGCCATATCTGCAAACTACACCACAGCTCTTGGTAACACTGGATTCTTAATCCACTGAGTGAGGCCAGGGATCAAACCCATATCCTCATGGTCACTAGTTGGATTTTTTTCCACTGCGCCACAATGAGAACTCCCTGTTGGAAATTTTTTAATCATAGTTTCAATTTCAGTACTTGTGATTGGTCTGTTCATCTTTTCTGTTTGTTATTGGTTTAGTCTTGGAAGATTGTACTTTTCAAAGAATTAGTTCATTTCTTCTAGGTTGTCCATTTCACTGGCATATCATTGCTTGTAGTAGCATTGCTTAGCATAACTTATGATTCTTTGTATTTCTGTGATGTCCATTATAACTTCTTTCTCATTTCTAATTTTATTGATTTGAGTCCTCTCATTTTCGTGATGAGTCTGGCTACAGCTTTATCAATTTTGTTGATCTTTTCCAAGAACCAGCTTTTATTTTAATTAATTTTTCTATGGTTTTCTTCATTTCTATTTCATTTATTTCTGTTCTGATCTTTATGATGTCTTTCTTTCTGCTAACTTTGGGTTTTGTCTATTCTTATTTCTCTAGTTGCTTTAGGTGTAAAGTTAGGTTGTTTTTTTGAGATTTTTCTTGTTTCCTGAGGTAGGCTTTTACTGCTATAAACTTTCCTCTTAGAACTGCTTTTGCTGCATCCTATAGGTTTTGGTTTGTTGTGTCATTTGCTTCTAGATATTTTTTAATTTCCTCTTTGATTTCTTCAGTGATCCATTGTTTGTTTAGTAGCATTTTGTTTAGTCTCCACATGTTTGTGTTTTTTTCCATTTTTTTTTTTTGTATTGATTTCCAGTCTTTAGTGTTTTGGTCAGAAAAGATGCTTGATATGATTTCGGTTTTATTAAAGTTACCAAGGCTTGATGTGTGGTGCAGAACGTGATCTATCCTAGAGAATGTTCCTTGTGCACTTGGGAAGAATGTGTATTCTGCTGCTTTTGGATGGAATATTCCATGAATATCTATTAAGTTCATTCGGTCTAATGTGTTCATCTAAGGCTTGTGTTTCCTTGTTGATTTTCTGTCTGGATGATATGTCCATTGCTGTAAAGTGGGTTGTCAAAGTCCCCCACTTTTATTGTGTTATTGTCAATTTCTCCTTTTAATGCTGTTAGCAGTTTCCTTGTATATTTAGATGATCCTATGCTGGGTGCATACGATCACCTCAGTATTTAAAATTGTTATTTTTTTTCTTGGATTGATCCTATGATCATTATGTAATGTCCTTCTTTGTCTCTTATAGCATTCTTTAAGGTCTGTTTTGTCTGATATGAGTATTGCTACTCCAGCTTTCTTTTGATTTCCATTTCCATGGAATATTTTCTTCCATCCTCTCACTTTCAGTTTGTATGTGTCCCTAGAAGTGAAGTGGGTCTCTTGAGGACAACATGTATATATGGGTCTCGTTTTTGTATCAGTTCAGCCAGTCTGTTTCTTTTGGTTGGGGTATTTAGTCCATTTACATTTAAGGTAATTCTGATATGTATTTTCTTATTGTCGTTTTGTTAATTATTTTGGTTTTATTTTCATTGGTATTTTTTCTTCCCTTCTTTTGTTCTCTTCTCTTGTGGTTTGATGCCTATCTTTAGTGTTGTGTTTGGATGACTTTTTCTTATTAGTGTGTGTATGTTCTGTATATTTTTGTTTTGTACTTACCATAAAGTTTTGATATAGAAATCTGTATATATTCAAGATTATTTTAAGTTCCTGGTTTCTTATTGCAAATGTGTCTCCACTATCCTACATTTGTACCCTCTCTTCTCACAATTTCCAGTTTGGGAGCATATTTGTGTGTGGATGATTTCCTGCCTTTACTATATGTACCTTTACTGGTGAGCCTTTTCATTTGTAATCATTTTGTTTCTAGTTGTGGCTTTTTCTTTTCCACCTAAATAAGTTCCTTTAGTATTTGTCATAGATCTGGTTTAGTGGTGCTGAGTTCTCTTAGCTTTTGCTTGTCTGTAAAGCTTTTGATTTCTCCTTCATGTCTGAATGAGAGCCTTGCTGGGTAGAATAATCTTGACTGGAAGTTTTTTCCTTTCATCACTTTAACTGTATCATTCCACAGCTTTCTGGCCTGCAGAGTTTCTGCTGAGAAATCAGCCAGTAATAACCTTATCGGGATTCCCTTGTGTGTTTGTTTCTTTTACCTAGCTGCTTTCAGTATTTTCTCTTTAATTTTGGTCAGTTTGATTAATATGTGCCTTGGGGTATTCCTCCTTGGGTTTATTTTATATGGTATTTATTGTGCTTCCTGAATTTGAGTGAGTGATTCCTTTCCTCTTTTAGGGAAATAATTTTTTGGCTATTACCTCTTTAGATAATTTCTCTGGCTTTTTCTCTCTCTCTTTTCCTTCTGATACTCCTATAATACAGATGAACATGCTATTAAAGTTGTCCCAGAGTTCTCTTAGCCTGTCTTTACTTCTTTTCAATATTTTTGCTCTTTTCTCTTCCATGTCAATGATTCCCACCAGTCTGTCTTCCACTTCCCTTATTTGTTCTTCTGCCTCTTGTATTCTGCTGGTTCCATCTAGCAATTTTTTTTTTATTTCAGTTATTGTATTTTACATCTCTGCTTGCTTAATATTTAATACTTGTATTTCTTTGTTCAGTGATTCTTGTAATTCATCAGTATTTGCCTCCAGTTTATTACCAAGATCTTGAGTCATCTTTACTATCTTTAGTCTAAAGTCTTTTCCATGGAAGTTGGTAGTCTCCAGATCACTTAGCTGTTTTTCTGGGGTTTTTTCCTTGTTCCTTTATCTCAGTCATAATTCTCTGTCTTTTCATTTTGTATACATTTTTCTGTGTGGTCTCCTTTTTGCAAGCAATAGGATTATAGCCTCTCTTGCTTCTGATGTCTGCCTCCCGTGTGACTGAAATTGGTAATGGGACTTACTAAGGGCTTCCTGATGGAAGGGACTAGTGTCTGTCCACTTGTAAGTGGAACTGATTCTTATCACTCTGGTGGGTGGGACTTTGTCTCTGGGTGTGATTAAAGGCAGCTGTGTGCCTATGAGTTCTTTAGGCAGCCTGTTTGCTGATGGGTCAAGCTGTGTTCCCACCCAGTTTGTTGTTTGGCCTGGGGCTTCTCAGCCCTGATGGGTGGGACCAGATTTTTCCAAAATGGCCACCTCCATGGCAGTTCACACTGAGGAATATTTCCGAGTTTTTTACTTCCAATATCCTTCCCCCGTAATGAACCACAGTCACCTCCTGTTTTCCCAGGAGATCCTCCAAGAACTGTAGGCAGGGCTGACTGAATTTCCTTTGGAGTCTCTGAGTTACCCTGGGACCCAGTGCACATAAAAGCCTGTGTGTGTGCCTTTCAAGAGTGGAGTCTCCATTTCCACCAGTCCTGTGGAGCTCCTGCCCAGAAGCTCCAGTAGCCCTCAAAGCCAAATGCTTTGGGGGCTCCTCCTCCCAGTGACAGATCCCCAAGCATGGGAACCTGATATAGGGATCAGGACTCTCAGTTCCGTGGGTAACTGTCTGTAATATAGTTACTTTTCAGTCTGTGGGGCACCCACCTGGCAGATATGGGTTGTTTATATTTTGCGTTTGCCCCTCCCAGCATCTTGATGTGGCCTCCTCTTTTGGTGTAGGATATCTTTTTTGGTAGTTTCCAGTCTATTTTGTTGATAATTGTTCAACAGTTTGTTGTAATTTTTGTCATTTTCATGAGAAAGTTGATTCTAGTCTTTCTACTCCACTATCTTAATCCCATCTATTTTGCCAGTGTTCTCTTTTCAAGGACTTTGGTTTTGAAGAAGCCATAAGGAGTTGTGGAAACTAGTTTACTCAGATGCACAATGAGGTGCTACTCTGCTCTAGTTGCCCCAAGGAAAAGTAGCTCTTCTTTTCCCTGGTTTTCTGGTCTGTTTAAAAGTATCTAGATATCCAGGTTTTTACGTGGAATCCCCATTTAAAAATATTTGGCTCAATAAGAATGGTGAAAAAAAAAAAAAAACCCACTGTGCAGACAGAATACATCTGCAAGACAGATGTCTAGATCAGAATCACAGGCACTAGTTTATGACCTATGCCCTGCTCAGTCTGACTCTGCCTTGCTAGCAACCACAGTTCTTACTACCCTTTCCCCTGATCACCACATTCTCACCACAGCGACCTCCTGTCAGGTTCTCAAATTTTTTGAACTCTTCCATGCTCTGTGTCCTTCATGTTTTTTGTTTTCTCTGTCTACAGTTGTTTTGGGTCCTTCTCATTTTTAAATCTCAGCTTGGCTTTCACTTCATCATAGTCTTATTTCCTGACTCCTATCTGAAATTGCCACTCCACCCCTTGCCATTTGTTTTCTTTCCTTATAACAGTGATTCTCAAAGTGTGGTCTGAGGATCCCTAAAAACCACCATGATCCTTTCAGGAAGGCCCATAAGGTCAAAACGAGCGTCCCTGCATAGTAAGATGTAGCTTTCTTTTTTCACTCTCATTCTTTCATGACTGTATAGTGGAGTTTTCTAGAAGCCACATGACAGGCAAATTTGCAACAAAATGAATACAGAAGCAGGTAGGAAAATCCTGCTGTCTTCTATTAAACCAGACATTAGAGAGATCTGAAAAATATATAAAACACTACTATTCTCCTCATTAATCTTTTGCTTTGAAAGTATATTTTCATAAAATCATATTACTTATATTAATATGTAATGGGTTATTCTTAATATATTAATATTGTTATTAATATATTACTGGCTGTTCTTAATATATTAATACATAGTTAAACTTTTTTCTATTTTAATTTCTATTATGGCACATATTAATAAACATAGACCCATAAACAAGTTCTTTGAGGTACATAATAATTTTTAAAAGTGCCAAGGGGTCTTGAGACCAAATTTTTCAAAATTGTTTCTTCATAGATATATGTAAAATACTAAAATTATCTTTTTCATTTACTTGTTTATTCTACTAAAATGTAAACACCACGTGGAAAGGGACTTTCTTATATTCACCACTTCAGCACTCTTCAGCACCTAGAACAGTGCCTGAAGTATAAGCGGCACTCAGCAAATGTATGTAGAACAAGTGAATTAGTAAATGAACGTAAGATGTCTAAATGAGAGTTACATTTTAAGGATAGGTTTGAGCTAGCTCTGTACAAATTTTGCATATGAGGCAGGACTGTCAAACCAATTGTGCAGTTAATGAAGAAAATTGAAGGGTGGAAAGGAGGAAGTTACAGGATAAAAGTGGCATATGAGAGAAATGATCTTGTAGTAAAGTTAAATGAAAGAAAAATCATCTTTAAATTTTTCTTCCTTTTCCCACACATCTTTTTCAACTCTTCAACTCACTCCCCCCTTGGCTTTTTGAGTGGGGAGAAGGTTTTGAAACCCTGGCACATTTCTTACAGCTATAAATACATTATGTGCTAATGAATGAGGTCATATCAATTTAAATGGAACACTGACAGAAAACCAACTTAGTTCATTAGTAAGGCATGACAAATTTACAGCCAGAAACTCATGTTGACTTTTATAGAGAAACATAAATTAAAGGTGGCCAGTACTGAAGTCTGAACTCACTCAGGCAAAATACACATATTTCTCCAAGCCAAGCTTAGAGAATATAAAGCAAGGGGTGTGATATCCATGGTGTGATATGAAGGACTGCAAGGGAGGTCTTTCTCCCGCCCACCCAGGAGGCACAGGTGTCTAAACTCTGTCATTTGAGAGACATTCTTTGAAGTGATTCTTTCTGCTGTGCTCTTTTAAAATACCAAATCCCATAGAGAACATTAAGAATTTGAGCTTTGGTACCAAGCTCCTGTGTTTAATTCTATCTCCATGTTATATTAGCTGCATGACCTAAGGCAACTGATTAAACATTTCTGTGCTTCAGTTTAATGCATTTGTGAAATAGAGATTCCAGTAGCCTTGTCATGAGAATTAAATAACACATGTAAAAATAATTGGAATGGTCCCTCCCACGTGGTATATTCTCTAGTGTTTAGTGTTTATTGTTACGGCATTGTGTGTAGCATAGGAGGTTGGGTGTCAAGGAGGACTAACTTTACAACTAAATAGCCAAGAAACCCCAATTAAGTAATTTAGCATGTCTAAGCTTTGATTTCCTAATCTAAAGATAAGAAAAGTCTGGCTTTAGTTAAATTAAAAGGCAGATACTGTATTTAACAAATGGATGTGCTGAGGGAAAGGAATAAATAATGACTTTCTTAATAAATTAACAATGGTATCAGGTAGTTTTCAGTCTATTGGGAAAAGAACTAATGTAATAACTAATATAATAGACACTATTCAGAGCTCTTTAATGGAGACATCTACAGTGAAGGTTGTGGAGTTATAGAGGAAGATGATGATTTTGATTACTATCCTTAGATGAAACATGGAAGAGAAAGAAGCTTTTTAGATGGACTTTGGACATTGGAAGGGTGTTCTCGTGCTAGTCAAGTGGTGTAAGGTAATTCCAGGTAGGAAAATGCACAGATTGAGCCCATTTCTATAAGGAGTGCACAGTGCTTAGGACACAATAAGAGGTGACCTGGTGGAAACTTAATACTGGACAAAATTTTCAGAAACATTGTGGAAACATTGACCTTTACAAGTTATAGGTTGGGCTTTTACTCTGCAAGAGAGAGACTTTGAAAGTTTATGAGAGATTTTGGTCATCTTTTATCACCTTTTCTATAAGAAAATGAGCTTTGATAACAAACCAGATTTAGTGAGAAGAGTAAAATCTCAACACGAAGGTGGAAAAAGAGGACCTGAAGTTGAAATTAAAGATGGGGAGATCCCAGACATGAACCCATAGGACAGGCCCTATTTTGGTTTGAGGAATGAAGGGAGAAGGGTCAGGGATATTACTTGGGTCTGAATTCCAGAAACTGAAAAGGCGCTGTTAAGTAAATAGTGCTTTCAGGGAAGAAGAAGCTGGTTTGAGGAAGAAAATAATACATCTAGCAATAAATTCTCTGATTCTAAATACCAACAGGAGGAAAACATATTAATCAAAAACATATTTGAGGTGCTCACAGTTCCGCTGATTCACTCACTTCCTTCCTGCCACAGTGCCTGGCATAGAAAACATCAATAAATGTGAATCCAGCTCTGGTGTGGGGTCTGGAAAGGCAAAGAAGAATGTAGAAGTGGGAATGAGGCTATGTTGAAAAACATCACATACTGCATATTTTTACTTCTGTGAGTTTTTATGAGGCTATAAATGTTAAAAGTAATGGGGGAAAATTGTGCTTTTAACATTTAAGAACTGATCTGTGAATAAGTAGGTTTATGCATCAAGCAGTCCCTACTTGTCTTGTAATGAGATGCTGATTTTCTTTGCTGCTAAAAAACATACTTTCATTAACATTTTGCTAGCTAATTACAGTTAATTATAGCATTACATTCATATGTGATTACATACAGGATTGCCAAATCTGTGTGGGTGAGGGGTGTTCTCGTTCATTTATCCAAGTTACTAAAAATTGCACTGAGTTGTAATAATACCAGCACACTATATAAAAATACCCTTTAGAAAAATCTCCACTATCCTCATTGCAGTTAAAGTTGTACTTACACATAATTCATGCATTTGAAACATACAAGGCATTTTATGCTCCTAAATATCCATTTAATTTTGTTTTAGAAACAGTAGGTAGTCTTCCCTACTTTTAAATGTGTATTTTACAGTTTGGGCTTTGACAAAGCACACTTATGATGCATTTAATATGGGCAATTTACAGATAAATTGTTTTCCAAAATGTTGATTATTTTTTCCAGTTGCTTTTATGACACCTAGTATGGCCACAGTAGCAGTTATAGTCACAGGGACATAGCTGGGGATTCCTGCAATCTGCTACTTGTGGAATTTCTCAAGCCTACAACAACAACCTCTCATCTTCTTACTCCAAACAACAAATTTTGACATCATCATGTAAATTTCATGAATAATTTTTGTTCTGTAAAAGTATAAGACCATCAGCTGTTTACAAATATATTACTAATGAACATCTATATTAATAATGAGTATCCTATTTTAAGCTATAAAAGAGGGCTCCGGGAGGGAAGAAGTATTTGCTCTTCCTGGTGATGCCTCAGTCTGCCATTTGTTTTGTTTGTCTTAACTGTGAGACAGAAGTGCCAGTGTCCTTTATTTAAAAGTCACATATGGCTGCCTACAGATCAAACTGACCCACGAACAGGTAGACTTTGATCTACAGTGTTAAGGAAAATGGATTACTTGTCTACTTTTTTAAATTGTAAAGTGTTGTAATAAAAACAAAATTGTTTCTTTTGAAAAATTGGAAAATATGGCTGTACAGAGACTATGGTAGCTAAGAAATGGCTACCCCCTTTAGACGGGCATGCATTTTCTTATTTCCATCGCCCTCATTGTGCTTTACTGTATCCTGTAACTGAGACCAAGACTTGGTTCCTATTTATCAACAGTTTGTAGTATCTCCTGGCCTGCTTGACTCATTGGCATTACATACATGGTCTCTAAAGGTATAGAGTGCTTCCCTCTCATGTTGTCTTCCTCAGGGAGAAGGTTAGTATGTGTGTGTGTATGTTTATAGATTTGGATTTATGAAGAAATGATAAATATGCTCAGCATTATAATGCCACTCTGCACCCTCATTTTTTGTCCTTGGTCTTAGAACAAACACATGCCTCCTGCCTGTACTAACAATTCACAATATTTCACAAAACACCGGGGACAATAAAACCGGGAACCATGGGGAGGTCAGTGGACTAAACATGGTAGACAAAAGTGAGAACAGAATTAACATCACAAATATCATTATTTATTAGTGATATCCACACTGCAATACTTTGAAATATTGACATTTTTGTTAAGATATTAGTCCCAATATAAAAATGATTACCTTACGTATATAGCAATGTAAATATATTTTCTCTTTGCTTGGAAAGATGTGTTTTGATTATTTCAAAATACTTCCCTACAACCATTATAGAAAATATTATTATGAATTCCCATAGTAGCATGTTAAATTGGGAATTTGTTGTTTATTTCATATATTAACAAATACTTTCCAAGTAAATATTCCTCCAATAGGTATTCCAAGGGGACCCTTTCCCTGAATTTTCTCTCACTTTTTTCTGCTTATATGAAACCTGCTCATCTTTGTTGGTTCACAAGAGTCGTTTTTTCCAGAAATTCAGTCTCACATTGCTTTCTGCATTCTCTCTAAGCCCATCTAGTAGCAAATATGTCAGCTTTTAAGCTAATTAGTCTTAAAAGAACTTAAAAGTTCTTAAAAAGGAACTTACTATTGAACTTACTTCTGTGGAAATTTTATATTCTTATTTAATTTTTGTACCATAGATATCATATTATGTTAAAAATGCAGTGTCTGTAAATGCAAATAACCTTCCATATATTTTAAGTGCTTCATATGTTGAGCGATTATTTTAAATTACTATAGAGGTGTAATAAACTATAAGAATGAACTCCTTCAACACCAAGTTAGTAGTTATTTTATCAGAAGTGTTAGTTGTCCATCAAAACAAACATATTCTACAGCTTCCCTGGCATCTTGCAGTGGTGTTAATTATAATTATGTATACCCATCATCATGGAATTCACTGATAAACTAGGCCTCAATCACATTATGTGACAACTTCTTAAAGAACTGTGAAGAATAAGTAGAAGTAAAAATAATTGTGATAGAAGGAAACTTTTTAAGGTATGGTTTTCATTGGGCAAATACGTTTATTTTATTTTATTTTACTTTATTTTATTTTATTTTTTGCCTTTTTTGGGGCTGCACCTGTGGCATATGAAAGTTCCCAGGCTAGGGATTGAATCAGAGCTACAGCTGCTGGGCTATACCACAGTCACAGCAAGGTGGGATCCGAGTCACATCTGCAACCCACACAATAGCTTATGGCAAAGCCAGCTCCTTAACCCACTCACAGAGCAAGGCCAAGGATTGAACCTGCATATTCATGGATACCAGTCAGATTTGTTACTGCTGAGCCACAATGAGAACTCCGCAAGTACATCTCTTTTAATTTGAATTTTGGCTGTAATATTATAGAAAAAACACTGAACTCCTCAAAAGGCTGTCTTTCTTTTAACTTCAAGCCTGAGTATCACCATTTTGTTCTATAATCTTGACCAATTATTTAACTTACCTGAGAATCAGATTCCCTGTATGCAAACTGAATGTGTGATCTACAACCTAGAGTTTTATGCAAATTAATTGAGATATCAGCAAGTAGTTTGGTGGAGTTCCCTTTGTGGCTCAGCGGTTAACGAATCCGACTAAGAACCATGAGGTTGTGGGTTCGATCCCTGGCCTTGCTCAGTGGGTTAAGGATCCGGCGTTGCCATGAGCTGTGGTGTAGGGTGCAGACGCGGCTCAGATCCCGCGTTGCTGTGGCTGTGGCGAAGGCCGGCGGTTACAGCTCCTGTTAGACCCCTAGCCTGGGAACCTCCATATGCCGCGGGTGCAGCTCTACATAAAGGCAAAAACACACACACACAAAGAAAAAGAAAGTACTTTGAAATATTTAACCTATTATAATAATATAAACTATTGCATTCTAATTGTTAGGTAAGTGTTATTAAACAGATACTTATTCAATACTTATTATATGCAAAACACTGAATTAGGTACTACAAGGACTAGAGAAGCAAAATTCTGCCTCTTCTTAAGGCATTTATACTTAGGAACCTTAATGATTGGGATATGTTTGTGTAATATTATGTAAGCCAGTAGGCCAGAGTGGAAGTTCAGCGGTATTATAGATGATATGACTAGAGAGATTAATTAAGTATTACAGTCTAATAATACATACGGCTGGCCCTTGACCTATGGCAGGGATTAGGCGCCCATCCTCCACACAGTTGAAAATTCGCATATAACTTATAGTCAGCCTTCCTTATATACAGTTCCTCTACATCCACAGATTCAACCAACAGTGCATCTTCTAGTACTGTAGAATTTACTGTTGAAAAAAAATCCAACTATAAGTGGACTCACACAGTTCAAGTGGACTCACAGTTCAAACTCCTGTTGTTCAGGGGTCAACTGTATTTTGGAGGCTTTAAGGTATTGGTGTGCTTGTGGGTTTTTTGTTTGTTTATTATTTTTGATCTCCTACATTACATCCAGTCTTTCTTGATATTCTCCCTAATCATTGTATAACTGAAGATTACTTTAGTAACTATATAATAGCCCTTGCAGCATTAAATTAAACATTGAATAAAAACTCCATGACAAAGAAAAATAGAGTGTTTAATTCCACATTGTATTCTCAAACCCTAGTGGTTGGCAAATAATAGGCATTCAAGAATATAATTTGAAATAATTAACATTGCTCTGTTAATAATATTTACTTTTTAAAACTTTAAGCTCATCTTTCTAAAGGTTCTAACTGTTTAAATTTATAACTATTTAATTGGCATGAATAAAGCTGGATTCTGGCTTGGTATATATTTTACTTGATGTATTGCCACAAATAATTCTTATAAAATGTTATGTAGCCATAAAATGAAGTAACATCAAATTTTATATTTGATTGAATATTCAAAGCAGATCCATAATATTGAAAACCATTGCTAGTAGATACATGAGTGTGACATTATGCTACTCAATGACAAATTTAACTGCATATTATGTTATTACACGATTTAATTATTTCTAATGTATTTATAAGTTTTCAGAACTAACTGATCTGAAAGTAATGCACTTTGAAAATACTTCGTAATTATATATTTTTCCTTTTAAGGATAGACAACCTATGGTTTAGGAAAAATAGACAGATGAATAGATTTAAAAATCAAAGTTTTACTGAATATAGGAGAAAGTAACTTTTTTTCATATACCCTATATTCAAAATTATTCTGTAGTGCTGTGGTCAGGAAATAAAATGGCAAAGGAATGCTCACATTGGTGTGCTCTCATTTTCTCCTGTTTGGTCAACTGAGTAAAGGTCTTTGTTAATTAAGGGAAAATCCATACGATTTTATCCTATGTGCCACTGATTTAAAGTCACACATAAAGCTATGTCAACATTACTGACACTAAATAAACAAACATAAATTAAAGAAGAAATACAAAACTATGCTTTGAAGGTACCTACAGAAGAAAAAGCACTCATCAAGCAGTAGTTCTCCCCAAACAGAAAAGAACTAAGCAAGCAAACAAAGGTTTGTGTGGATGGCCTTCTACTCACTATCCCCTTTGCTGGAGTGTACTTGCCAGCTCTCTCTGTGCCACTGCTGGAAGAATAATGCTTGTGGGCCCTTGACCTCTGCAGTTTGGATCTCAAACCTGCACTCTGGGTTTCTGCCAATTAGATTGCTCTCCTTGATTAATATGATTTTAATATTATCAAATGGAAACAGAATAATGCCTCTAACACTCAGACTGTTGGACAGAGCTCAGGCTATGTGTAGGTTTTACCATGTTAAGTCAGCTTTCTCTATCAGGTTGTTAGTAGTGTTTCAAGTGACACAGTTGGACCATTATGTGTCTAGAGGCTTGTACTGGCAAAAATGTGATGGTATTCCATTCTGAAAAAATGATTTTAACAGAGATGGTGAAGTATCTTGGGGAAGCAATAACAGTATTCTTATGCTCCCAAAATCTTAAAAATAAGATAGAAAATAATCGACCTTTGTAGCAGATTCATAATCTTTTTAAAAAGTTTGTTTTTATGATTATAAATGTAAGCTGCTGGACCTTAGTCATAGTTTACTTTATTCAGTAAAAACTAGACAATAGTTAATTTCTCCTAGGAATAGTGGTATTGCTAAAAATTGAGTGGGATAAAAACACTAGTTCATATGCATTTGCTAGGCATACATTTAACCACAAGGATTATTTCAGTAGAATTAAGACCTAGTTGAATAAAAGCTAAGCGAGTTTTATATAAATAGTATTTTATGTTTTATACCTCTTCATTAAAATATTGTTTTCCAATAGATGAGACACTCTCGAAAACTGATTATCTAAAAAAGAAATCGTGTTTGGCAGACTTACAAAGGGACTCCTAAACCAAAACATATGTGAAAGGTGTTAGAGATTTCTAAATTTCAGTTCAGAAACATTTTCTGTGCCAGCCACTGAGCTGGGAGCTGAGCTATCATCACCAAATAAGGTCTCATGCCTTGTCTCAGAGAGGAACTTACCATCCAATGAAACTGAGAAACCACCAAATGGAGGCTGTCAACAAAATGTGGCAAAGGAAGGGTGCTGATTTTCAAAATATGTGTCCCTGAACAATTGCTAATATAGAAAACACACAGGCCAAAAAATCATATCTTTGTTTTCAACGCATGTAATTCAGTTCATGCAGTTTTATGGTCCTGATTGAGAGGAATAGTTGCTCCCCTAACGTAGAGAGGCCCTTGTAAGCATTTGTAAACTCATTAAAGCCCTCTGATGCTTGACATAAGTCTTCAGGATGAACTTGAAAATGATAGAGAAAATCAGCTATCCCTTCTGGAGAGAGTATTGGGTATTTTTCAAAAACAACTAAATTCTAAGACAGGCATACCAGTATTTAGCAGTACGCTTGTCATAAAAAGCAGAGGAAGTGATTTCTAGACCCATAAATGTTAAGGAAAAAATTATCTAAATATGTATATCTGTGCAAGTAACCAATGCCTCCTCTCTATACATAAAATAAATGTCCTTTTTCACATTCCAGGAAAAGGGGGGGAAGATTATCTTGAGTTTCTCTTTTCTCTTGGAATTTTGATCTAAGAACTAAAGTGTGATAAATGCCTATTTCAGAAGGGAGTTTTATGTTTTTATTATTTTTAAAATGATTTTTATTTCTTCCAATATAGTTGGTTTACAGTGTTCTGTCGATTTCTGCTGCACAGCATAGTCACCCAGTCACACACACACATTCTTTTTCTCACATTATCCTCCGTCGTGTTCCATCAAAAGTGACTAGATATACTTCCCTGTGCTATACAGCAGGATCTCATTGCTTATCCACTCCAAATGCAATAGTTTGCATCTCTTAGCCCCAGACTCCAAGTCCATCCCACTCCCTCCCCCCTCCCCTCCACAACCACAAGTCTGTTCTCCAAGACCATGAAGTTTCTTTTCTGTGGAAGGGTTCATTTGTGCCACATATTAGATTCCAAATATGTGAAATCAATGGTAGTTGTCTTTCTCTTTCTGACTTACTTCACTTAATATGAGAGTCTCTAGTTCCATCCGTGTTGCTGCAAATGACATTATTTTGTCCATTTTTATGGCTGAGTAGAATTCCATTGTGTATATACACCACATTTTCTTAGTCCACTCATCTGTCGATGGAGATTTAGGTTGTTTCCATGTCTTGGCTATTGTGAATTGTGCTGCAATGAATATACAGGTGCTGAGAGTGGGATTCCTGGGTCATATGGTAATTCTGTATTTAGTTTTCTAAAGTACCTCCACACCGTCTTCCATAGTGGTTGCACCAGCTTACATTCCCACCAACAGCGTGGGAGGGTTCCCTTTTGTCCACACTCCTTCCAGCATTTGTTGTTTGTGGACTTGTTAATGATGGCCATTCTGACTGGTGTGAGGTGGTATCTCATGGTAGTTTCGATTTGCATTTCTCTCATAATTAGTGATATTGAGCATTTTTTCATGTGCCTGTTGGCCATCTGTATACCTTCTTTGGAGAAATGTCTATTCATGTTTTGCCAATTTTTGAGTTGTGTTGTTGGTTTTTTTGCTGTTGAGTTGTTTTAATTTGTATATTTTAGAGATTAAATGTCGGTTGCACCATTTGAAACTGTTTTCTCCCATTTTGTAGGTTGTCCTTTTTTTTTTGTGGTTTCCTTTGCTGTGCAGAATCTTGTAGGTTTGATTAGGTCCCATTGATTTATTTTCACTTTTATTTCTGTGCCTTGGGAGACTCACCTAAGAAAACATTTGTATGGTTGATGTCAGGATTTTTGCCTATGTTCTCTTCTAGGAGTTTGATGGTTGTCTTATGTTTAAGTCTTTAAGCCATTTTGAGTTTATTTTTGTTCATGGTGTGAGAGTGTGTTCCAGTTTCATGGATTTACATACAGCTGTCCAGTTTTCCTAATCCCAGTTGCTGAAAAGACTTTCCCATTTTATGTTCTTGCCTCCTTTGTTGAAGATAATTGACCATAGGTGTCTGGGTTTATTTTTGTGTTTTTTATTCTGTTCCATTGCTCTGTATGTCTGTTTTTCTACCCATAGGACACTGTGTTGATTACTCTAGCTTTGTCATATTTTCAGGAGGGAGTTTTAGAGAAAAGTTTCACATGATGGAAGTCTCAAACAATAAATGGTCAAAGAGAAAAAAAGCCTGACAAAATCATAAGCTCCTATAAATTCTGAATGTTGCAGTGAAGGGGACAAATAATACAACTCTAAGTAAGAAACCCAAACTTCATCCTCTTTATATACATTCAGTTATACATGTTTAGTGTTGTTATCTTCAAATTCATGTTGGATTGGAAAAATGTGTTTCCTCCCTAAACTAAGACTCCTAAAATAAATGGAAAAGAGGAATGGAGTGTCACCTCTAACTCACGCTTATTCAGTGTAAAGCAGGACCCAGTCTTGCCTAAAATGCATCTGGTCTAATTAAATTTTGCAGGGCTGTGTGAGGATGGAAACGGGATGGGTTCTGATCTACACCCAGCAGGTTTATGAACTTGGATGCCTCAACCTGTTGTAACTCAGCTTTTCATTTCAGTTTATCTTAGGCATTTAAAAATTGTTAATTCATTTTATGCTCTTCATTTGAGCATGTGTGATTTGTAAACACTGATACTTGATGTAGGATTTACTTTATTAAATGATTTCCTTGTCTGTAAAAATAGAGACTAAAACTTCTCAAAAGTTTTGTGTTTTTATGAATTTACAGCATAAAACTCTAATCTCAAAGTCTCTTAAGAGCAGTGCATTAGTTTGCCTTACAGTATTCACAGAGTTTTTTCAGTTTGGAATGTATCTGAACATCTGCATAACTAAACATTTTCCTCTGGGGTTTACCGTCAAGTCATCAATTAGACCAGATGGAAGCCCTACAGGCATATACCTTTGTTCTCTCATAATATAAATTAGTGATCCTCAAACCTGCCTGAACGTCAGTATCCTCCGGATTTTAATTTTTTATGATGTATTCTTGGTTGGAGAAAGGACAGATTATCAGATTATGACTACTAATTTTAAAATTTTTACTATACCTTAACCAAATATTTTATCTAGTGATAAGGAATTCTGAGATGTGGTGGCTAATTTGCAATCATTTGTACAATTTAGACATTATTTTCTTTTTCATTTTTGATCTTTTATTGCCTTTTCCTTTGAACCGCTGAAAATTTATCAAATTATTGTTTGTTGAGTAATTTATTGGATTGAAGAATATGTGGCACATGGGCACATTCTTGGAAATTCAGATTCCCTTCAGTAAAGGACTCCATGTTACTGACACCAAAACCTACATCATTTGAAGTATTTATGTCCTCTTCTTGGAAGTCAGGAATTTGACTTGAATTTAAGGAACACATAAGAGAAATTAAAATGGATTAAATTCAGGAATCAATTTTATGAAAGGTGAAGAGAGACTTTCTTTTTCTTTAACACACACTGATGATGAAATTTGTGAGGTTGTGGCCTCAGTGACTGCTCCTCCTGATGTGATTATCCATTGGCATATGGTGGTTAGAATGAAGTAAGACAGAGGAAGAGGAGAGGATAAGGCAGTGTTGATTTTTGCTTCAAGCTCAGTCCCAGCAACTGTAATTTTCATTCCAAAGCATTAGGGAGGCAAATGGAGTGACTATTTAGGTTGAGAACACCTTGAATTTCTGCCATACTTGGTGGCAAAGCAGGGGTCAAGAGTCTTCTTGGTTTTTCCACTGAGAAGTCCCTCCCTAGTAAAGAATTAAGTCTGTTTTCTTTTCAGTTATAGCTCCTTCAGCAATAGACACATGTTAAGTGGATGAGTTTTACTCAGTCACAGCAGTGGAGGTAAGATAATAAAATAATGTTCATAACATATTTTTCCAGAAAATAATTTATATCCACAATGCTCCTTTGTTAATTAATCCTTAAATTCTAAGACTAAAGTACACAGATTTTATTAGCATAATTCCTCCTCTGACCTACTTTTCCCAACCATTGCAACACTGAGTGTCCTTTGAAAATCTCCTAGTGGAGGTGGCACCATTAATTTGAATGCAGGGCAGTACAGTAGTGCCAGCCCTTTTCTAATCCTTGTTCCTTTCAGGTTATCATTTTGTTAGTTCACAATAATAAATTCATATTCATGTTCCTTTTTTGTTTGACTTGTTTTAACTATTAAACATAGGAGAGAATGGACAGAAAATGGTAAATGTCCTAAAATGCAGCCTCAAAGAGGTCACTTTTTAACCTTTATATCATCTATCAAATTTATTGTTATCTTGACACCTTTATGAAATTGGGAGAACAGTGACTTTTTACTTGCATGTTCATGGAGAGCCTTTTATAAGATAATAATTGCAATTTTAAAGCTCTAAAAAATTGAAAACAATAGTAAATTAAAATTCATTTTCTAATTTAAGAAAGCCTATTAAGAACTGTGTTATCTGAATACATTTAATCCAGACATTCAAGCCCTTTGTAAAGAAGCAAGAATAAGTTCATACCAGCTTATCTTTTATATATAAATACATGATAATGAGACTGCTAAATACATGCCAAGTCTAGTTAAAACATAACACGAGTGATTGAGAAAAAGAAACCTCTTTTTAAAAAGAGCTTCATGGTGAAGTCAAATTTAAACACAAACAAAAAAGTTATTTCCCCAGTTCAAACTGGTGTTGTAGCTGAATATTTCAAAAAAGGTAAATTGTTAACATTATAATCTCCTTTTATCTCTGTCAATTCCCTTGAGTTTGCATTGTGTTGATTCTACTTCAGTCCTCCAGGGTTGTGGTTAAGATCAAGGACTCTGGAGGCAGACTGCCCAGGGAGCCGGGCCTGATTCTGCCACTTGGCAAATACCATGAATGTGGGCATATTATTGAAAAATCTGTGCTCAGTTTCCTCAACTGTATAAGGATAAAAATAATTCTCATATGTATGTAACTATCCATCTGTTTGCCGAGGGCATTTCCCATTTATGCCAGTTGTCACCCTGAAGTAATTTTTCTAGCTCCCCCTTTCATGCTGGAAAATGTCCCATTTTAGTTGATAAATTATAGAGTTTCCTTTCTTACATAGCTATGGTAAAGATTAAATTAGCTGATTCATAATCACGTAAAGGGCTTATAGAAATGTTACCTATAAATATAAGATTATTATATTTCCTATCATAATTCCAATATAAAGAAACAGAATTGGAGTTCATGTTGTGGCTCAGCAGGTTCAGAACCCAACATAATGTCAGTGAGGATATGGGTTGGATCCCTGGCCTTACTCGGTGGGTTAAGGATCTGGTGTTGCTGCAAGCTGTGGCATAGGTCACAGAAGTGGCTCTGATCTGGTGTTACCCTGGCTGTGGCTGGCAGCTGCAGCTCCGTTTCAATCCCTAGCCATGGGGAACTTTCATATGACATAGGTGAAGCCATAAAAATTTTAAAAAATAAGAAGAAATAAATATGAGGGAGTTCTCTTTGTGGCTCAGTGGTAATGAACCCAACTAGTATCCATGAGGATGTGGGTTTGATCCCTGGCCCTGCTCTGTGGATTAAGGATCTGGGCGTTGCTGTGACCTCTGGTGTAGGTTGCAGATAAGGCTCAGATCTGGCCTTGCTGTGGCTGTGGCACAGGCTGGCAGCTGTAGCTCTGATTCAACCCCTAGCCTGGGAACTTCCATATGTCATGGGTGTGGCCCTAAAAAGAAAAAAAAGAATAAGAAAGATACAGAATTACAAGGGAAAATTAGGAGCTATACATGCCCTATGCAATAACGTAACAGACAGTAAATAGAGTAGCATGGTCGCATTAAGTACTCTCAAAAGTCTGTTTCAAAGAATATTGTTGTGTCTTGTCTTATATATAAATATGAAAACAAAGTTCTTATATCAGTGGGTCTGCACTCCAAAAATTTCAAACCACCAGAGTAATAAAATACGAAAATGGAAAATAATGTTATTGGTAGAAAACATGTATGGAAGGTGATTTTGGTCTTTTAAGAAGACATTATGTTAGGCAAACCATAGATTAGCCATAATAGAACTGGGTTTAATTTTTAGATAATTATCCTCTCATAAAGATATGAAAGAGCAAAGATGGCCACCGATTAATACAATGGGTACAGGCCTAACACTTGGCTAATAAGCATCAATATACCTGTGCTGATACTAAAATATTGAAAAACCCAAGGTGACCCTTGTCCAGCTTGGTTGCCTTAGCCTTACCCGTGAACCTTAGTCTTACCCAGGATCCAACAACTAAAAGGTTTGTTTCTGGCTCAGCTGGAGATCCCTAGAACCTGGCTCTAGCTTAAGGCTATGGCCTTTCTAATGGGAGGTACCTTATTATTTTTAATAGCCACTCGCCCCCAGCTAAGTGGATGCATAGGAAAATTGTTCCAAAGCATAACCAAGTAAAGGTGTTATGCTCTGAAAATCATGTCAAACAAGGGACAGATGAGAACCATTAGAAAGGATTTCTTTCATTGTCTTTGACAGCATTTGTGTATATGGTTTTACAGAATTAAAATAATATTTTTATCAATAACCTCACTTAAAGTATATAATCTATTTTTCTGGATCATTTTAATGCCTAGTTTTATAATCATACTATATTAGAGCACAATAATTTTTTAATGGCATAGTAACCTTAGTGTTCATTATGGTGATTATGCTAGTGAGATTATCTTATTTTCTTTGTAAGGATGTCAAAAAAGAATCTCCTTCCCTTTTGAAGAAACTTGTGAAGAACAAGTGACACTAGTAACTCTTCCAAGGTGACAGACATGCATTTCAAACCAGTGACATCAATAAGGTCAGGGATAAGCTGTGCATGGAACAATGATGTGAGGAGCAGACATGTGAGAATATCTTGATTCTTCCACAGAGACTGCTCTCAGACACCCATCTAGGGACTGTAAAGAAGGCGTTCTGCTTCCAACAAACTGTGTCTGAGTCTTGTTGTAGTGCCAGGGTGATGATGAAATACTTCATCTCTAGCAACACTCTGTCAGTGTGTTTACATTAGCAACCTGAGTAACTCTGAATAACAGTAATAAGCACAGACATTTAAAGAAGACAGAGGGTTTCAAAAGTGTGGAAAACAAACCACAACAAAAATTGTTAATAATATTCACCTTTCAATCATAGATTATCATATTAATATTTTTACTGGTATGGTTTCTAATGTATAAATAAAGCTGAAACTAACATTTTCTCTTTTTGTGAAAATGTACCACATTTTAGACACATTTCGATTTGTTTTTAGTAGGGGACTATGTTAAACACTTTTTTTTCTTTATCACTTGGCATCCTTTGTGGCCATTTTGGACTGTAATGGCCTTTTCTTCTCTATATGCTCAGATATCATTATCCATAAAAATGTGGCATTTCCTCTCCTGCTTCATGAGGGATTTCAGCTAATTCTAATACTAGGTCATTTTTCTCCCCTCTGATCTCATAGTGATTACAGTCAATGGCACTAGATATGGTAGGCTAGATAATGGCCCCTGACAGATATCCACATCCTAATCCCTGAATCTTGTGTATGTTAGCGTAGAGGGCAAAACTGACTTCACAGATATGAATAAATTTAGGCTCTTGAGAACTGGAGATTATCCTAGATTATCCAGGTGATCCCTATGTACAATCACAAGTTTACTTATAAGAGAGATTTGACACAGAAGAGAAGGAGAAGCCAGTGTGACCACAGAAGGAGAGATTGCAGTGAGATGGTTTCTAGCCAAGGAATGCCAGTAGCCCCAGAAGTTGGAAGAAGCAAAGAACAGATTCTCCCCCAGAGTATCCAGAGGGAGTGTGGTCCTGCCAACACCTCAGTTTCAGTCTGGTAACACTGATTTTGGACTTCTAGCCTCCAGAACTGTGAGAGAATAAGTTCATTGTTTTAAGTCACAAAGCTTGCAGTAATTTCTATAGCAATGAGGAAACTAACACATCCTGATTCAGAAACTATGCATATATAGATTTAAATACTCTTTATTTTTAAAAAATGCAATTTTCAATGAATCATCAATACAGAAAAATTGCAAAAATTTTATTATAAATGAGTTATCACATGAGATGGCACATACTTGTATAACTACCACCCAGGTTAAAAAAATACATGTGGTTCCCTTTCGCCCATCCCAATGACTATCCTCTTCCTTTGCCTTGAATGTATCTACCGTCCTGATTTCTAAATCATAGATGAATTTAGAATGATTTTGAACTTTATGTGAATGGAGTTGTATAGTGTATATTTTTTTTCTGACTTTGCTTAATATTTTGTTTGAGAGATTCATTGACATTGTTATGAGAAGTGGTTTATACTTTTTTATTCCTGAGTATTACCCATCGAAGGAAAAAAACAGATCATGTTTATCCATTCTCCTGTTCATAGACATTTGTATCATTTCTAGCTTGAGGTTATGAACTTTATTGTACCTATCTTTTTGTTCATAGCTAGGAACTGAATTGCTGGGTTGTATAGTATGCATGTGTTCAAACTGAACAGATAAAACCAAATTATTTTCCAAAGTGATTATACAAATTTGTATTTCTTCTAGCAGTATATAAATTTGTTCTGTATCCTTGCTAAACTTAAAAATGACCATGCTTTATTGTACTATTTTTGTTTTGAGTTATATTTGCCATACATTATATTAGTTTATTGTCGTGTTTTGAAAAATATTCACCACAGTAAGTCTAGTTAACATCTGTTACCACACATAGAGAATTTTATTTTGTGATGAGAACATTTAAGATTTTCTCTCAACTTTCAGATATGCAGTACAGTATTATTAACTATAGTTACCATGCTGTATATTACATCCCCGTGACATATTTATTTTATATGTGAAAACTTGTACCTTTTGATCCTTTCATCCGTTTTTCCTGCCCACCCCCCACCTCTGGCAAGCACCAATCTGTTCTCCATACCTATTAGCTTGGATTTGTTTGTTTTTAGATTCCACATATAAATGAGATCATACAGTATTTATTTTTCTTTTTTAATTTATTTCATTTAGCATAATGCCTTGAGGTCCATCCATGTTGTTGCAAATGGCAAGATTTCATTCTTCTTTATGACTAAGTAATGTCCTATTGTGTGTGTGTGTGTGTGTGTGTATATATTCTACATTTACTGTATCCATTTAACTGCCAATGAATACTTAGGTTGTTTCAATATCTGGGCTATTGTCAACAATGTTGCCATGAATTTGCAAGTACATATATTTTGTGAGTTAGTGTTTTTGTTTTCTTCAGACAAATAATCAAAAAATGGAATTGCTGGATCATATGGTAGTTCTTTTAATTTTGGGGAAAACCTCCATATTGTTTTCTGTAGTCACTGGACCAATGTACATTCTCAGCAACAGTGCACACGGGTTCCTTTTTCTCCACATCTTCACCAACACTTGATATTTCTTGTCTTTTTGAATAATAGCCATTCTAACTGGTCATATCTCATTGCGATTTTGATTGCATTTATTTCCCTGGTATTCAGTGATATTTAGTGAAGTTGAGCATCTTTTCATGTACATGTTGGCCATCTGTATGTCTTCTTTGGGAAATGTCTCTTCTGCTCCTTTGTCCATTTTTTAATCAGATCGTTTTCTTTTTCTGAAAAATTCTTTTGCTACTGAATTGTATGAGTTTTTTATATATTTGGGATATTAACTCTGTATCAGATATATAATTTGAAAATATTTTCTCCTATTGTTTGTTGCCTTTTCATTTTGTTAATGATTTCTTTTGCTGTACAGGAGTTTTTAGCTTCATGTAGTCCTACTTGTTTATTTTCACTTTTGTTGCCTTTCCTTTTGGATGGAAAATGTGGAAATGGCCACATTTGTTATTTATTTTTATTAAAAAATTTTAGTGAATATGGGGGCAATATAGAAGTACCTTACTGTAGTTTTAATTTGTATTTTCTGACTTTCTATTGATTTGAACACTTTTTCAAATGTTTATTGGTATAATGTTTATATCTTGCTGGATACAAGACATTACCTATTTTATTTTAGTTTATATTTTTATATTGATTTCTAATTTTTTATACATTTTGTATAGGTTATATGTGTGAATTTACAAATATTCTCACAATATTTGGCCTTTTTCACACACTAAATGATGCTCATTTATAAATGCACATTCCAGCTTTAATGTATTCCATTTCGTCATTCTTTTCTTTATGACATATTGTTTTTGCACTATTTAAGAAATTTTTACCTATCCCCAAATCATAAAGACAGTATCCTTTATCATCTTCTAGGGAATTTGTTTGCCAGCTGAAATTGCAAGTATCCTCACCTGTAGTGTTTATTTTCCTTTTTCTTGGAAAAATTATAATGAAAAGATAGATTATTTTCTACAACATTCAGTAGCACCCTGCCACTAAGAAAATCCATTTCTATGCATGGGACTTTTTTATTATGCATGGAGTAGAGACCATGATAAAAGTAACATAGAGTTTGTCCATTTAAAAGTTGTATTAAGGCTTTAAAATCACAGAAAGGGAGTTCCTGTCATGGCTCAGCATTAACAAACCCTACTAGAATCTATGAGGATGCGGATTCAATCCCTGACCTCACTCAGTGAGTTAAGGATACAGCATTGCCATGAGCTGTGGTACAAGTCTCAGATGGCTCGGATCTGGTGTTGCCATGGCTATGGCATAGGCTGGCAGCTGTAGCTCTGATTCAACCCTTAGCCTGGGAACTTCCATATGCCACAAGCGTGGCCCTAAAAAGAGAAAAAAGGGAAAAAAATCAGAGAAAAATGTCAGCAATAGTAATTTTTCTTTTTATGTATCTACTTAGCAAAAGCATCAAAGTACCTTAATTGTTAGTACTACTAAAACTTAATCTTGCTACTTCCCCTCTAGTTGAAATTCTAGGTGGAAAAGCTATTTGTATGTGATACAAAATGAAGGCTAAGTAGATATTCTTGTGTGTGTGTGTGTGTGTGTGTGTGTTTCATGCAGAACAGTAACTTAGAAGATTAATTAGAAGATTAAGCAATTATCCATTCCTGGTAGAATTAGGTAGACATACTTAAAGCTAAATTTAGAAACTTAGCTGCAAAATGATGTTTTGTATGATATTCAAAAGCTGAATTAAAGAGGCAGTAAAATCTCTTTCATTAAAAAACGTGTTGCTGTGAAACATGATAAGGGAAGGGTGGGCAAATGAATTTATGAGTGATCTTATCATCTCCCCAAGTAAGATATTGTGGTCAATTTCGAGGGAGGGATTCTGCAGTTAGAAAAAGGCAGAATTCCTTTATCTAGATTCTTAACCAAATTGGCAAGAATAGACCCATCATAGAGTGAAAAATGAAAAAAAAGTGGGATGAAAATGACTAGTTCCTTTAAAATATAAAGGCTAGGTAAGTTTTATGTAGAAAGAAATACTTGATTAAAATAAGATATAGTGATGAAAAAAGAATGCTCAATTTGAAGAAATTTTTGGACTTGGAATATTTTGCCTATATTTTAATTCTTTATATTATTTTTTAGTATAGTTGATTTACAATGTGGTGCCAGTTTCTGCTGTACAGAAGTGTCCCAGACATAAATACATATACATATTTTTCTCATATTGTCTTCCATCATATTCTATACCAAGAGATTCAGTATAGTTCCCTATGCTATACAGTAGGGCTTCATTACTTATACATTATAAATATAGTAATAAATATAGTTAACAAAGAAATAGAATAGAAATCCTTCGAAAAATAAAAACATTGAAAACTCTATAAAGGATGGGACTAAGAAGTTGTTTTCAACTTATCAAAAGGCTTTTTTCTTCTTTCCTAGTGTAGTAAGGGAAGAAGTATTTGACACTGCTCCATGACCTGACCTTGGCCATATTCTCTGTCCAGTGTATGGAGACATGAAGGTGGTCAAGTTATTTAATAAATAATAACCTTTAAATTGCTTGATTTATGTATAGTTTATACTTGTTTGTAGCCACACTGGCTCTCATGCCTGCTTACCACAGTAAACTGGGGAGACTACTCAATATTAGAAGACTTGACAATTATATTGTTGACTTATTGTCGGAAATGCTTCATAAGCAAAATTTGAATGCCAAGTGAATTTACCCGTGTTACTTGTGGAAAAGAAAAAAAACTACTCTATACCAGTCCTGTTCATATCTGATCTTCTGTAAGTGGTAGAGAATGCCAGCAGTTATTACCAGTACACAATGTGGTAAATTAAAATATCAGAGTATAGCCATTTGACAAAGTACCTTAATGTCAACTAAATCTAATGTTAAAAAATTTGGGCTTGCATTTTGTATGGCTAAATTGTTTATTTTTTTATTTTTAAGGCCATACTTGTGGCATATGGAAGTTCCCAGGCTAGGGGTCGAATTGGAGCTGCACCTGCCTGCTACAGCCCCAGCAGCATCTGATGTTAGATACATTTGCGACCTACACCAGAGCTCATGGCAACTCAGGATCCTTAACCCACTGAGCAGGCCCAGGGCTCAAACCCGCAACCTTGTAACACCTAGTTGGATTCGTTTCCACAGTGCCACAATGGGAACTCCTAAGTTGTTTAATTTTCATTTACCTAGAAATTCACTTTTATTATATGTTACAGAAGTAAAGCAAACAAAACACTTGTTTTTCACCATTAATCATTTGAAAAGAATTAGTCCATGCCTCTCTGGCCTCAAATTCTTTCCCTGGTGAATGAAAAATAGTTGAAGTCAGGCAGCACTACTTGCCAGGACAAATAATCCTTTCTCTTCTCTTCTTCTTTCCGCCACTGAAGTTAAATTGAAAATTGAAGGCCTTTTCCAGATCAGTTTAAGCAACTTTTATTGAACAGGAACAGCTTCCCAATAAGTCTAAAGCATTCTTGAGGTTTACAAAATAAATAATAAAATTTTAAAGAAGTGGCCTAATTTGTGAGACAGATGCATCTAGAGTCTAATATGTTTAAGAATGGATGTGTCCTCACTGTATCACAGTGGAAAGAACTTTAGAGTTAAGCTTTCCTGTATTCTAATCCTAAATCTTCAACTCTCCAGCTATAACCTATCAACACATTTAACTCCTCTAAGCATAATTTCTTTATATATAAGACATGAAGTATAAAATTTATATCTCATAGTGCAAAGACTAAATGTATATAATTAAAACACCTATCTCGGTGCCAGTAAAATACTATGTTTTTAGTAAAAGTCAGTTGTTTTTCTCATTTCTCACAGGAGAAAGTGGGAATTGCTTAGGACTTTATGGAAAGTGTAGTATTGGCTAAGCCTTAAAAGCATGGAAACATTAGCAAGGTAAATAAGGCAAAAGAAATCAGTATGAATATAGCTGAGAAGCATGGGGTAACAAGATTTTTTTTTAAGATATTACAGGCAGCATAGATCAAAGAAGAAATAACAAGTGCTGGACTGAAGGGGTGAGCAAGAGTCAGGTCATAAAGTGTCTTGCTTAGAATACTTGTAGGCAAGGAATTTTCTCCTTAGATGGGACATTTTTAACCTGAGTGTTTGGAACCCTCCCTCCTACACCACCTCCCATAGAACATGGAGGGATACTTATGAATGAATTCCAGAGTTTCAGTGACACCCTGAAGTTTCACACATTTTATGACTATGATGATACATGAAATTTTTGAGAAAAAAGTGCCCCATGATTTCTAACAGGCTCATAAGTATTGGTTTAAAAAATAGGAAGTCGCTGAATAGACTTAAAGTGGGGCAGAAATGTTATGTGTAAAAGACATTGTTTTATTTAAATTTTGGATGGTTGTTAATTTGGATAGAATCTTGAAGCCGATGTGAAAATTCCATTTGACTTGTAGAGTAGGGTGTGGATTTTTTTATCCCTGGCTCCCCACACAGACTGGCACATGTTTCTCCAACATTCAGTAAATATTTGAACAATTGGTAAGACTATAAGCAGGAAGAGCAGTTAGTAGGTACCTGCAGTCATGTCAGAGAAGACATGATAAGTGTCTAGAATTAAAGAGTGATTATTGGGATGGAAAAAAAATGGCAGATTTGAAAGAAATTTTGGAGATAAATCAGCAAGACTCAGAACTTGATTGGCTATGATGGAAGAATTAAGAATGTTTTCCCAGGGAGTTCCCATTGTGTCTCAATAGGTTAAGAACCCGACTAGTATCCACGAGGATGCGGGTTCAGGGTTCAATCCCTGGTCTTGCTCAGTGGTTAAGCATCCTATGTCGCATCCAGCAGCTGCAGCTCCAATTCAGCCCCTGGCCTGGGAACTTCCCTGTGCCACAGGTGTGGCCCTAGAAAGACAGAGGAAAAAAAATTTTTTCCTGGTTTATAGGTTGCGTCATTCTCTGCCTCTCTTTAAAGGCAGTTGTCTTATACTGCATATTTCCTTGAACATACCGTATCTTCTCTTGAAGACTGTAGGTTTCTAGAAGACATGTTTTATTTTTTTAATTTTATGGTATTCTCAATAGCAGTTGGTTTAGAAATGTCTGGCTACGAAGTACTAAGGAAATATATGTTTAAAAAGTTAAGATGCCATAGAGAGTGTAGCTCTGTTTCCAGTACCTACAGGATTGATTATCTTTTGTGTTCCATTTTTAGACTTTCTGTCAGTTTTTGCCTCACAACAGTTTTCAGTTTATGTGAGGAAACAGGAAATTCTCGTAGAATGGTAGTAAAAAGCAAAGCAGTATGACTGTGCTTAGTAAACAGTGAAGTAGGAGATGCTGGATAGGTAGGGTTTGGGAGTTCCTACTGGAGACTCAAAAAGAGCTGTTTCCCATTGATCTGTTTTATATTTTGACTTTATGATTTCATTTGGAAAGTTCTGATCTTCAAGCAGAACAAAATGACTTCAGTGATGTACTAAATTAGCACATTGCATGCATTTTCTCAAAAAGACATGGTCCATTAATGGTTGGGTAGAGTTCAAAGGTTGGTGCCATGACAGTCGAAAAAGATGGTATGATGAATTGGAAAGGATAATGGTTCTAGTGACAAAAGGACTTAATTTCAGTTTCCTTTCATTGGCCATTTTCAGTTGTGTGACCTTGAAAAAGATATCTGACCTTTCTGAGAAATATTAACCATTATTCCCTGAAAACAGAGTAATGTTAACAATTTCTATATTATGAGCAATGTAACGTAGCTATAACATTCTCACTGATTTAATTTTTAACTTACTTCATTCTAACAACAAACCCATGAGATAGATGATATCATTATCCCCCTTTTACAAATACATAATCAGAGGCTTCAGAGAATTAATTTAGCAAGATACACAAGGAATTAAGTGACAAGGAGAGTGTTTACCCTGACACTCTGGAATCAGGGCCTACATTCTGTACCACTCTAGACCTTGTGGTATGAAGATAAATAATTCATGTAAAATTTAAAAAATAATATTGAATATTTGATTCAGTATTATCACTAGTAATACCAATACGATGACAACTAGATTTTCAAGGAGAACTGTGGATCTTAGTGCAACTTATAACCTTGGGTTTTGCAATGGAAAAATTGATTTTAAACATCAAATAATTAGCTTACTCATTAATTTTGAAATTATATTTGTATTTAAATTGAGGATTTTTTACACCAAAAATTGGAGAGAAAGCTTTTCTGCATAGGTTTCATTGCTGTGTGAAGGGTTTCAGTCCCTCTCACATGTTTCTCCTTCTCATATACTTTTGAGACTTTCTGAATTTTTTGTGGAAAGAGGAGAATCGGGCAAAAATATGTTACCTCTGATCTTCACAAAGACTTGTGAAGAAAAGCAGTTTCATCCTTTGGAGAATCTTGAATTTTTTCTCAGATGGTTTCAAATAAAAATCGTTATCAAATATTAGCACATAGGAATTCTCATTGTGGCTCAGTGCTGAACGAACCCAACTAGTAACCATGAGGTTGTGGGTTCCATCCCTGTCCTCTCTCAGTGGGTTAAGGATCTGACGTTGCCATCAGCTGTGGTGTAGGCTGTAGACACGGCTCAGATTCCACCTCTCTATGGCTCTGGAGTAGGCCAGTGGCTACAGCTCCCATTGGACCCCAAGCCTGGGAACCTTCATATGCCAGGGGTACGGCCCTCAAAAGAAAAAAGACACTTGTGATGATTTATGCACACCATAATTGAAATAAAATCCATTAAAAAAATGATAAAAAAAAAGAAAAAAGACAAAAAAAATTAGCACATAAATACACAGACTCTAGAAATCATTCCTCTAGTCACACATAGATATTAATTCTACCACCAGTAGCATAACATTTGAAACAAATTTGAGCCTTAAGTCCAGAAATAATTTTAAGTCCGTGAAGATAGTAAAATACAGCTAGTATAGGGAAGGATAATATAAGAGGAGCTTCTTTAGGTAAAATGCGAAGGGATATCCCTCTGTATTAGTGTCCGTTGAGGTCTGAATCAGAAGGGAGCAAGCTTTGGAAGATCTGGTTAGATCTTTGGCAGCAGCCCTGGAGTGTGTTCAACAGGCACTTCTGAGAAGACTGTGAATACGTTTCTGGAAGGAACCATTTTTATTCCTGTGAATTTTTATCTTTAATTTGCAATTCACAGATATCATAAGTGCGTTAAAATTTGAAAACCACTGTTAAACTCAGGAAAAAGTGAAGGAGGCCTGAGTATTCTTACCTTCCATGAATTGAAAAATAGCATAGACTTTGGCTCATACAGATTTAAATTAAAACTTGAAAAAGTTCCCAAGATTCAATCACAGTTTTTCCATACATTTAATGCAGAAAACAGTAAGACCAATTAATAGAATTGTGGTTAAGATTGAGACAATGTAAACTTTTCTTAGTAAGTTAGGTACTTTGTATGTTCTCAACAGATAGTAGGTAGTGTGAGTGGTAATATAAGAGAATCCGACTGGATAAAGATTAAGGAAAATTGTATTTTTAAAAAATCATTTCCTTTTGCATTGGCTTTTGAAAATGATTTTTGCTAGAATTTTAAAACATTGTAACGTTTTTATTAGAGCACAGATTGCACTTCACCACAAATTAAATGTTAATTAAATAGACGTTATTTAGGAGGATTAGCTCAGAAAACAACTACAGAGTAATGCCCTAAAGCTACCCTGTTTAAAATTGAAACTCTCATTCAGGCATGGAGACTAACAGGTATGAGTGATAGCTACTGTGTTCCAGCTGTTTCACATCTATTTTCTCTTTCAGTGTAACTGAGATAGGTATTGTTATTTCCATCTTTCAGGTGGGGACATTTAGACACTAATAATTTAAGATACTTGTCTAAAGGCACAGTCAGATGCAGTGCTGAAATTTGAATCTAGATCTGTCTGCAGACACTAGACCCAGACTTTATTCTAGAAAACTACAACACTATACTAAAAAGAAAAAAAAAACAGAGTTTTATTTTAATTACCTGTATGTCTTAGGTTAAAACAGTTTGGAGGCCTGAATTATCCTAACTTGCATTAATTTTCCACTTGGACGTTAAAAGACAGTCTTGATTGTTTTATGTTATTTATGAATAATCAAGCTTGCAAAGTTTTAAAATTAGTGAAATACAACATGTGTGACTCTTTGATGAAGGTAAACCTAAGACAAATGTTTAACTAGAAACCTGTTTATCCAGTCTTCTGGTTTTAGGACGTAAAGTGTCTTATGTGACTTAGTCTTGCTAAGTCACTTGAATTGTGCAATGTGAAATTCCTCAAATACTGCAGTCCCAACTATCTACACCTGTAATTTTGCCCAATAACATACATTTTGCTTTTTGAGAGTCAGGGGTAAAAATGACTATAAATCAGTGGAATGAAACTTCCGCATTAAAAAAGCTACTGTAAGCTGTTGATACTCATATCAACCTTTTGGCTTTTAATAGCTTGTCACTTCCTCTTTTAAGTGTGCCTTGTTTCTACTAATAGATTTTTGTGCCTTGAAATTTAAAGAGACAGCCTTGGCTGATGCTTACCTCATGGAAGCAACAGCATTTTGTAAAATAAATAAGCTTTGAGTTCATATTATGCTATTCTCCTTGAAGTACATGCAGAAATGATAAATAATATGTTCCAGAGCAAAAGCACAAAAGTGCAACCTGATCTCCTATTTTGAAAGATTGAGTGAGGCTGTATCCACTCCATCTCAAAATAGAATCACGTGAAATTTGGAAACAAATGGTTTCCTGCTCTAGGATGAAGTAAAGAGAAACACCTTACATATGTATTGAAAAGCTATTGTATATATGAGGAGTCTTGGGCTTTTCAAAGCTTCAGGAAACATGATTAGATCCTTTGTGCTTCTCTTGAAAAGAATCAAAGGGTAGCTCTGTTACTATGTAGAGGCACACTCCTAAGGACTCTTTAAATCTCCTTTCCAGCAGCTGATCACTGCAGAGTCACTGACCTTGGATTTTAGACAGTGTCAGGGGAGAGAGATACAAGAGAAAAAGAGAAAAGGGGGCTTCTGCATTGAATGAGACTGATGACTGTGTTTAAAGTGAAATGAACATTTCTCCACTGCCCTCTGCATTTCTCCAAACTTGTTTCTTTGTTTTGAAGCCAAATGTGGTAACTTGGCTAAACAGTGAGTCATGTTGAATTAAATAATGTTTAGATAAAATGACTGTCTCTTCAGGAAAACATCTCTGTATTTCTTTGTGCATAAAGTCTGGTTCTTTAGATTTTAGATTTTATAGTATACAGTTTATTGTATTTTTTTTCCTGTGTGCAGATGAAAATGGGCTTGAAGATCCATGAAGTGAAAGCAGAGTTCAAGAATTTTGGTTGGTAGGAGGAGCTGCGTTGTTAATTTCCAGATAGTTTCTTACTGAAAGTTGTGGGTGGTCTTCCATCATTCTGAAAGAATCCAAAGATCAAAAAATTTTGGCAATATATAGCTGTTTCCAGTTAATGATAATTTCTTTCCTTGTGTAGTTCAACATTGTTAGATGCAATGCAACCAGATTCTAATATAAAAATATATTTAAATCATAAAGGTTGGTAAGGGAAGTTCATGCTGCCTGATTCTTGATTAAAGAATAACTGCAATTCTTTAAACTGACAGAATTTTGAATTGAGCCGTCAGTATTATCGATCTATTATTTCTAATTGAACATTCATGAAGAAGAATGTTGACACATTGAATTTTTTCCAGGACTTTGGCTATGCATATTTATTTTTATGTAGGTATCTTATAGCTTAGTTATATAAAATATTTTGTTCTACTTTATTCACTTAATATTGTGCCATAAAATAACTTCACTCTTGAGAACTCTTTAATAGAATTATTCTTTGTAACACTTGCAAGAGATCATGTCATGCATTTTCTCAAATTTTTTTCATTGATACCTCAAATAATTTTGAAAAAATTAAATTACTTTGTTTTGATATATGACATCTTTAAATGTTGCTTATTAACATTCAAGAAGTTTTCATTTTTGTATGTTGGTTGGTTCTTTGTTTCTGCTTAAAAAAGCCCACCCAAATCCTCTCTTTTTTTATTCAACTCTAAAAAGTTCTAAACATATTTTATTCTCCCACCTCAGTGTTTCAACACAAGCTCTTTCTTCTCTCTCAGAAATGTTTATCTCTTTATTAACTCACATATATCCTTCAAGTCACAGCTTATATGATGCTCACAGAAGCTTTTTATGACTCTTGATATAAAGTAGCTGCCCTTTGCCTAAAACACTTATTCTATCTTTACCATACTTTGTGCATTTATTACTGTGGCTATTAGTTTAATAAAGTGGCTAAACTAAAATTTGTTGAATGGAGAAATAAGGCCAAGCACTTTCTTCGGTTTAAGATTTCCCTATTATTTCTTGGAAGATTTAGTCTTCCTTCTTCTTTATTCCCTTAATTGCTTGACATCTTCTCCTACCGCAGTTATTTGTGTCCCTCTATTGTGAAATATTTTAAGGGAAAGACCAGGAATTTTCATCTTTTATCTGGCCTTTGGCACATATGCTATGTATTGAATGACTGAATAAATGTATACCTCAAAGAATGTTTTAATTTTGTGAAGAGCCCACCATATTTTTTTAAATGTAAGCTTTTTATCATAGGGAGCCAGAGCCATGACATGAAGAGCCAGAGGACTTAATAGGGGTAAGATGAAACAAGAGATCTCACTCAGCACATGGAATCTCCTACCACGCTTGCTCTAATCAAATATGCTAAATAAAGGTTCCCACTGGAGGGCCACAGTATATCCAAAGAAAGTTTTACTGAAAGCATGGAAAAATCAATAAATGTTGCTGCTGTAAAAATCTTTCCATGTGACGTTTCCTTGGTGGTCACTTTGGGGATTAGAGTAGGAATCAGTTATATTTTTTAGGGCCGCATATGGAAGTTCTCAGGCTAGGAGTCAAATCGGAACTACTGCTGCCGGCCTACACCACAGCCACAGCAATGTGGGATCTGAGCAGTGTCTGCGTCCTACACCGCAGCTCACAGCAATGCTAGATCCTTAACCCACTGAGCAAAGCCAGGGATCGAACGCTAGTCCTCATGGATTCTAGTCGTGTTCATTAACTGCTGAGCCATGAAGGGAACTCCCCGGTTGTATTCTTTATGCCCTTTGACTTTGCTGGCACCTTAGACCATATCAGTTCTTCACCCTCCCCACTGAAAAGTTGTGGGGTATTGTCTGCTTGTCTTTAAATTTTTGTCTCACCACCCAAGGACTTTTAGTATTCACATTTAAAAATATTTCCCTCTAGTCTTATATTCTGTGAATATTTTTTAAAAAATTCTTTTCGTATTGAATGTATGAATATAGCCTTCTTTTAGAACCTAGTTTCCCATATCTTCAAATGTCTACATAAACAATTATAATGAGAGTATATTATATTTAGTAGAGATACACTAATATACACCTTTCTTAAGTCTTATTATATACCCACCTTTTTTTTTCCTTTCTCTTGTTATTATTTCTGCTTTTCTTTTGCTAACCATCTCTCAGACCCACTTTTTTCACCTTGAACATACTGTTTTTGAATAACTTGCCACACAGCAGCTCCAGAAGTGTCAAGAGCTCTAGAAAGGAGGTGTCAGATGAAGTGTTTCCTCTTTCACAAGTTTATCTCCCCTGTTTACATCTTAAGTGGACACTCTGAAGCTGAGGCCTTCCCAACAGTAGGAATGTCCGCAGTAATGACAGCTCAGCTCATCCGTGCTGTCCTCTACAGCTTAGCGATAGGTTCAGATTTGTTTCTGCTTTCCAGAAATTACCTCCTTCTAGTTCAAAGACTCTCACATCTTAACTGTCCAGCCACCACTTGCAGTATACAGAGCCGAAGATTGGCACCTAGTGTTTTTGAAGTGTTTTCTTGGCTCCGAAGTAAGCTTAGAAGTCAGAATTTATAATTTTCTAGTTGATTGAATCACACAACACAAATGAAATATGCTTTAGGTAGGGGGAAAGAAAGCCTTGGTTTTTGGTTTAGCTTCTTTTTCTAGAAAAGATATAGTTGTATAACTGTATACTACATATTTTTAAGACAGGTTTTTCAAAGAGACCCTTTTTTTCTTGTCAGATTTATACTAATATGAAGGATTACATTAGCTTTACAGATATTTTTGCAATAGTAGATAATACTCGTAAACAGTGAAAAAGGAACCATTTTTCATGGACATTTTTATTGCCGCAGGGAACATTGAGATCATTCTGGTTAATAAGTAATCTCATTCTTCCTTTTATTTTGTAGATGTAAGACTAAAGGTGGGGGGATGTAGAAGGGACGTGATTGGGTGAAGGGGAGAAGCAAGCCCTGTGTCAGCAAATGGTAAAGTTAGAGCTTTGGCCCCTGTTAGCTCATTCCAAAACTAGGCCTTTCCTCCCCCATGCACCTTCCCTTTTAATAGTATAAATTATTTTCATGAAAACCTTAATTTTAAAAATATGATGTCGTTTTTTCACATTTCATGGGTTCATGCTCATAATTTTTAATTCACCAAGATAAAAAGGTCATAAACCTCATTATAGCAGAAAAAAGGATAAAATGTGTGAATTAGCAGAGAACTTCGTCTCATATTCAGAAGCAGTTACAGCTGCAAAAAACTGTATGGAAGTCAGAGTGGGTCCTGGCAAATCATACAGTATAGTACCCCCCACACCTCCGAGTCCATGGCATTTTTAACCATTTAAAATGATCTTCCAGGCAGCTTTTAAGAGAACACTCAAAGGGAAATTGAGCAAATATCAGCAGATCTAAGACCTGACATCATCCACAGGCTCAAGGAAGCCTTTATGAAACAGTCCAATTTGAATCACATTTAAATTACTGGTTGAGTTATGAGTAAGAGAAAAAGGCAGAAAGAAATCCTCTCAGCAGGAGGAACGTGACAAAGGCCCTGAGAGAGAAAGGAGGAAGGCCGAGTTTAGAGAGGTGAAAAGAAGGCCAGAAAGGCAGGACTACAAACAAAATGGGCAAGTGGTGACAACTGAGATTTTCTAGTGAGGTAATCTTGAATCAGATTATGGCAGGCCTCAAGCTATGTTAAGAATTTTGGATTTTGTTCTAAAAGCGATGGAAAGCCTTTTAAGACAGAAGAGAAAGCTTAAAAGTAGAATGATCACTGTAATTTGGCATCCAAACCATGAGTCTTTTGAGAGTGTAAAGGGGGCACTATTGATAATTTCTTTGGGAAAACAGCCCCAAATTAGGCTGTTTGGGGCAAACCAGAATGAGAAGCATCCTTAACGTTTCTTATATATTGGTGCAATGCCAATACTGTTACTTTTGTTCTTCCCTGGCCAGGCTCACTGAGGAGAATTTCTTCCCTTATACTTTTCATCCTTTTGGCAATTTACTTCCACTTAGCCTATCATGCCTATCTTTAAAAAACATGGAAAAGTGGGACCTTTTGAAACTGACAGCATTAACAGCCCAGATTGGGACCTAAATCCATGTGCCAGGACTCGAACCCAGCCTAAACCCCTTTTGGGACTTGAACGCATAGTTTTAAGTCACCCAGTGTCTGGACTCACTGAGGTTTAGGTTCTTCATTCCTCTGCACAGAAGGAATTCAGCGATAGACAAAGCAATAGGCAAGAAATAGATTTATTAAGATAGGACACTTGTGAGAGATATAAGTGGACAGGCACGGAAGCTCTGCCCTGAGGATCTGGTGGGCTCCAGTTTAATCATCCAGGAGAAGTGGGGTCAGAAAAGACCGCCTCTTCCTTTCTGGGAGTAGTAGCTCCTTCTTGGTATCTGGTAAGGTATGTATTCAAATCAGCAGAAGGGCAATCCTTGAACCCCTGCCCTTGGTCTGAATCTGAATGCAGGCCTCATCCCATCCCCCACCCAATGACCTGAGGCAATTCTGGCACTTCCACTAGTCAAGACAGCCTGCCTTGTTCTGATGGTTTTTCTGAGGAGGAGGAGGGGGAAGGGGGAGGAGGAGTGGGGAGGGGGAGGGAGGAGGAGGGGGAGGGGGAGGAGGAGGAAGAGGCAGGACCCTGCTCCAAGGTTGCACTATTGCCTCTTGTCTGCTCCTCCCCTGTCTATGCATCCCTCCCTTCCCTGATTAGAACTGTTTGAACCTGACCTTTGGAACACAAACGGAGACTGAAGCTTATTCCCTAAAAACAAGACATGGAGGGGACAGAAAGGCTTGTGTGCTCAGAGGCCCTACAGGCCCCTACTCAGTTACACTACTGTTAAACACATAAATGATAGCTATGTGGAACTATTATTTTTGAGTAAAAGTGATTTTTACTGCATTCCTTCTTGTCTCTCTTTGCCTTAGGAATTAGGAACTGTAGTTTCAGTCTACTGAAGTTTCACTGCTCTTATCTTTATCTTCCTGTTTGTCCTAAAAGGATAGGTGAAGTTCAGTTTCTAACCCAGTTTCAAGATAGTGAACCTCAAGGGAAGGATGGGTCATTGAAGCCCAATCTACTTAAAATTCTTCTGAGATAAGACATTCAGCAGAGGAAATTATCCTGTCAATAGCAATGTCTCCAGACTAAAAAAAATATCATTCTAAGGATTTACTCTAAGATCTGTAGTTACACATCTGCCAGAGAGAAAAACTGAGGTTTATGGTGGGCTTAGCCAAAGAGAATGATAAAATATAAGGCAAGATTTGAAATTGTCACAGAGGCCTGGTATATTTGTGTCGTTTTAAGTGAACGAATTCCTAGCCTGTTATAAGGGCTCAATAAATAAGTATTGAATAGATAAATTAATAGCACATCATGAACTTTAAATGTAACTAGTAAGCAATCATTGCATATGCCTCTCATAAAGAGACCCCTGGGAATTGATTTTCAATCAAATAATCTTGTTTGTTTTGGAAATTTATAAAAGGCTACAGATAGTTCTGTATTTTGAGGAGATGAGTTCCTCTACTTAGCAGTTTAACAGAGTCTACTGAAAAAAAATGCACAACCTTCAAGTTGAGTTAAATTTTATTTGGGGCAAAATTAGGACTTAAGCCCAGTGGACAGCATCTCAGGTAGCCCTGAGAAACCTAACCAAAATGATGAACTCTTCAGTCATTATTTTTATAGATAAAAATCCTACACGCTCCGAACTCATCTCTTTATGCTTTGAGGGAAAAAAAGTTCATTTTGATTTTTTTTTTGTTTTTCCCAAACCCCGAAGTTCAATTATGACTAACTAACAGCAATTTAAATAGCATTAAAAAAAATAGCCTCTGCTTCTAGGCTTCTAACAGAGCCACTTCTGAAGTAAATCTTCCTTGGTTAACAGCTGTCAACTGTCAAATAGCTAAAGGTAATTAAATTTAAAGATAGCTTTATGGCCCAGAAAAAGAGATAAAATCCTTAGACCAGAAAGGTTTTAAATTAATGCAGTTATTATTCCCTCTGGTATTTGTATTAATGCAAGAAATTGATTATTTTCTAATGAAATAGGTAAAGAGGAAAACTGCCATTGTTTATTACTTGCAAATAAAATTTTACTTGAGGCTATTTTCCCAGCTTAGCTCAAACTCTTGGTTTTATTTCATTATTAGGAAGAGATGGAAAAAAACGAAAAAGCAATATTTTGAGAAAAATACCCACACCAAACAAACCATGGTAGAAAGGATGAGATGATGGTAGTTATTTTTTGTGCTATTTTTAAGACTCAAGAAACCTTTCCTAGTAACCTTGCAGAAAGTTTCCTTCTTAATCTCGTTGCCCTGAACTAGTCACATGGCCACTTTCAGTCAATAACTTGCTAGGGGATCCAGTATGGTTCCCACAGACCAGCTCTGTCAACAGGGAAGAAAAAGTGTCTGTTACACAGAAGGCCAGTGGTATCTCCTGCTGAAAGGAGCACATTGATCCTCTGTTGAGTGCTGGTGGAACATCCTTTGAGCTGTGTATTAATATAACCAATTTATAGATGATTAAATCAAAACATAGGAGAAATAAGGTAGTTTTCTTAAAATAAGAGATTTAGTAATTGAAGAAACTGGCATGTCAACTCAGAACTGTCAGATTGCAATTCTGTATTCTTTCCACAGTATCTCACTGTTGCCTGTACATCATGACTCACTTTGAGTTTCAATGACACAACTACTTTTTTCGGGTCTAACAATCAATGCAACTCTCTTTTGCTTTCACCTTTAGATTTATTCTTCCTCAGAAATTCTACTCAGAGCTTTCTCAGAACTGTATACTCTCAGAGCTTCACCTAATCCATAAGATGAAATGGAAGTTTCTCCCTGAGGATTTGATTTATTTCTAATGCCAAAGTAGTTATATAATGCTGCATGTTTGTGGGACATTTCTGCTTTGATTTGAATTGTATCTATGGACACTTAAGTAATCTCTTTACCAAAGAAATGTCCCTTTCAAATCTCCCAAAAGTAGTAAAGGCATATTAACTTAGCCTCTTCTTGGCTTACAGCTTTAGAAGATGATCACCTCTTCCTTTTACCCCAAGACCAACTTCACATGAAATCATTTCAGACCCTTTAAATTTCTCTCAAATTTACTCATTTTCCATTTCTAGCATATTAGGTCTTTATGTCATATGTGGAACAATCTCTCTTAATTTTCTAGCCTCATATACTCCAGAATTATCCTGCATATTAAAATTATTATTCTTAAAATGACTTTTTATTTTATTGTCCTGCTCAAATAATTTGAACAGATTTTACATGTGAAAAAAGAGCTGTTAAATATATTAATAAATATAAATCAGACAATCTGGTCCTCCATATTTTCTCCCTGTGTAAAGGATTGTTCTTTCATGGCTGGCTGAAGCTTGAGATCTTGTCCCAAGTTATGATAGTAAGTAAGCCATGTAGCCCATGTCACTGTAGGACAGGTACTATTTTAAGTACTTGTGTATTAACAATTTAATTCTCATAACACCCTATGATGAAGGGACTATTACTATTCTGATTTTACAGATGAAGACACCAGATAAAGGCACTTGCCAGTTACATGTAGAAATGAAATGGCAGATCCAGGATTCAGTCTCCAGTGGTTTGGACCCAGATGCCATGAACTCAGTCGCATTTTATTTCATTAGTCTGTTTATTTCACTGTAGAGTTATTTATTCAAGATGCACTTGTTGAACTTATATTCTGCACCCAATCTGTACTCCACAAATAATGTTTTATACAAAATTGTGCAACCATGTATCTCCTCCATAGGATGAAAAGCAGGCTTTATAAAATACCCTGGGTTTTAGGCAAAATCAAAGCAGAATGTGTCTTCTCCAACCTTTGAGTGACATTCATTGCATTTTATGTTCTTCTCTCATGTTCTGAGCTCTTGGATTTTTTTTTCCCTACTTCAACAGTAACCTCTGGTCTAGCAGGGGCTGACTTCTTTCCTGAATGACATCCCTCCACTCTTTTTTGTTTTCCTTGTGAAGGAAGTGATTCCATTTTCTAGGCTAGTCACACCAAGACTGCCAGCTGCGTCACCTGTCTGTCTGTGATATTTACTGAGGCTTGCAAACTAGGTTTGCATGCTCCTTAGTGCTCAGCATCTCAAATCCGTTACTTCCAGAGATCTGTCATCTGGTCTCTTGTTTAAATGATCTTTCAATGTTTTTTTAATTCATATCTTCTCTCATGATTTACTGCTTAAGATTCTTCTGAAATACTTTACTAACTTGGTAATGCTTTCTTCCACATAAAAAATCTTATATTTTACCGTCATGAGTAGACAGAATGTCGGAGCCTATGACTTAAAGTCGTGTGTTGGTAATTTTAGGAATCTAGCTTCTTAAGTAAAAAAAGAAAAAATAGTGCAATATGCAATTTTTTCTAATTTCATGCTTTTCCTAAAATTAGTGATTCATAATTGATAGTACTGATAGTAATGCTTATTAAAATTGATGGATTATTTTCTCTATCACTTATTTCAAATATTTGCATATATGAATTCTATTGATTTCCATACAGACACTCAGTAGGAGATACCATCATTGTTGCTTTAGACAAATGAACAAATTGAGGCCCAGAGGAATTCCCATTGTGGCTCAGTGGTAATGAACCCGGCTAGTATCCATGAGGACGGGGTTCAATCCCTGACCCCGCTCAGTGGGTTAAGGATTCACAGCATTGCCATGGTGTAGATTGCAAACATGGCTCAGATCTGGACGTTGCTGTGTCTGTGGTATAGACCAACAGCTGCAGCTCCACTTCAACCCCTAGCCTGAGAACTTCTGTATGCCGTGGGTGTGGCCCTAAAAAAGAAAGAAAGAAATTAAAGCATAGAGAGGTGAAGTAACATTTTCATTGTCACATTCTTGTTTCATAATCACTTTGCTGATCCCAGAGTGATCTTCATAATATCCTTAGCTTATTGAAGGATATTATGAAGACATTCTGAACTGGTGTGCCCAGAAAAGAGATTAAATTTGTTACTTCTCTATCATGACACATGGGATATGGCCCAGATACAGTATATGGTTCATGGCTGCCTATGATACTTAAAATTCTTAATTTTGGCATAAGTCAAACAACAGCCCAATTTGAATTTTTAGAAATGTATTTGTGCTTCAATGACTAAAAATTTAGAAATAGTGCTTCATTGAAAGAGTAGTCCCTGAAAACAGACTCTTTTGAGGAATTTGTAATTCTTTTAAGACCATTGAAAGAACAAAGAACTCCTGAACCCATTAGAATGGAAAGTCTTAAATTGTGCAAAGGAGCATTTTGTCTGGAAAAAATATTGGATCATCTGTAATTTTTATTGATTTTTTAAAAAAAATTGTTATGGTGCATTCATTGTTTTTAATGTTCAGTGTATACAAGCACATATTTAATATAAAAGAATTTATGTGAACATGAGTCACTGACTCACTGAGATAATAAAAATATAAAATATTCAGAACATTTGAAAATTCATATTTTTCTTAAGATATGTGTATATAGGTATATTGTCATTTAAATGACATGTCTTCTGAATGACATGCAATGGAAAAAGGTAGGTTTGTTTCCAGTAATTAATAAAAAACTGTATTAAACTACTTCAAATTATGCTGAGGAAATAAGGTAACATTAAGACTAGGAAATAATCCTAAAATGATGACTGTATTGAGTCCAACAATACTACATTGAGAGGCTAGAAAGGCATTCACACTGTTACTGATTTTGTTATTTGTTTAATCTACTTACTTGCTATGTTTTTTTCACTGATTTATTTTAACTGGTTTTGAGGTGATGACAAATAGTAACAAACTAAGTTGAACTATTAGACAAATAGTTGCAAACTGTGAATAATTTTATAACCAAATAGTACTACTATAAACTTTAACATTACATTTATTGATTTTTTTATGTTTTAGTTTAATATAAAGGCAATAAATAAAAATATCCACTACACATGTTCCTGCTGTGGCACAGTGGATTAAGAATCTGACTGCTACAGCTCGGCTCACTGCAGAGGAGGGGGTTAGATCCTGGGCCTGGCACAGTGGCTTAAAGGACCCAGCATTGCCACGGCTGCAGTGTAGGTTGACAGCTGGGCTCCAGGTCCGTTCCTGGCCCAGAACTTCAATATGCCAAGGGTGCAGCACCCCCCAAAAAAAGATCACTACTGTAACTGTTGTAAAATTAATTTATAATAGGAGGAAAATATATCTTGACTTTTTTGGTAAATATTTCTGTAAGATAATTTTCATTAAAATAATAGAATCAAGACACTCAGTTTTCACTTGTGTTGTTTACTCTTTCAGAGCTTCAAGAAACCAAGACTTCTGAATACTTCAGCCTGTCTCACCACCCTTTAGACTACAGGATATTATTAATGGATGAAGATCAGGACCGAATATATGTGGGCAGCAAAGATCACATTCTTTCCTTGAATATTAACAATATAACTCAAGAACCTTTGAGTGTAAGTGTATCATTTTCATGAGAAAAATCCTGAATTCCTGGATGCCTTTTTCTTTAAAAATTTCAAATACAATTAAAAATTATGTATTTCTTTAGAACAATATAAAATATAGCCTACATGTCAGTATATAGTTGGAAGTTAGTACTTGTTTCATGGACTGGAAATATAATCAATTCAGTTCTCCGTGTGTAGTTTCATGGTTCTTAACTATCTTAAACTTGAAGCTAAGTAAAAAAATACTTTATATATATAAAGAGTATATATATAAAAGGAAAAAGAGAAGCATAGAGTATAGCATGAAAAAATGATGAGATTAAAGGACAACCTACCTTGTCATCTGTAAGTAATCCAAGAAGGCATTGAAAAGAGCACAATTATTAAATATACTGTTCTTTGAACAAGTGTGACCTTATAACAGGAATTTGAACTTCACAGCTCTATTAATATGCAGATTTTTTTTTATAGTAAGTACTATAATACTGCATTATTCATGGTTGGTTGAATCTTCAGATGCAGAATTGGAATATAGAGGAACCTCAGAAATTGAGGGTCAACTGTAAATTATACATCAGTTTTTGACTGCACGGAGAACCAATGTCCCTAACCTCCAAGCTGTCCAAGAGTAAACTATATTTTTTATTCTATTTCACAACAAGAAAATCAATTGAATTTTATTGGAGTAAAGAAATAAAAGTATATTAATTATAAATTTGTTACAACAGAAGACTTCAGGGTTTATTTTTGAACAATGGACTATGACAATTAAAAAAAAAAAAGAAATCATCACCACCAGACCTGACCTAAGGCTATAATGACTTAGAATACGAGGACTCTATGACAAAGAGGGAATCTTTATCCAAGTTATTTTGGCTGTTGAAGTACTTAGTTTTAAGTAAATGTACCAGCCCAGTTATGTGATTTACCAAAAGAACTGATATAGCAGTAAAAATATAAATTCATGTGATATAAGCAGTTGGGAAAAGTACACTATAAATCAGAAGGAGGAAAATATACAGGATATTTCACACATTAATAATTTCCTTATTTTTAAGTTGTACCATTAGTTAATGGTCATGCATTATAGAAAGATTTGTTAAAGGGAAACTTCATGGAAGAAATAAAAATATAGCTGTTAGAATAAAATAATAAAATCTTTATTAACTTCAGTTCATAAAATGAAAGAAGAGTTTTGATATATAAATAGAGAATTAATTTAAATAAATGTGTTAGCTTAAAGTAAATGAAGAACAAATTACGCAACCTTTGTTTTCTTTCTGAGCAGGTTTTTTGGCCTGCATCTACAATCAAAGTGGAAGAGTGCAAAATGGCTGGCAAAGATCCCACAGTGAGTGCTTAAACAAACAAACAAACAAACCAGACCCCTCAATATTTAGTCTTTGAATCCATGTACTTTGGGTGCAGCCAAGGGTGAGACACAAAGGGTATTGGTGTTTTGAATCCTCTGCTGGACACATGGCAAAAAATGTAGATGCAAATTGATTGGAACTCTTAAACACTATAACTTAGAAATTCCTAACTGGGTAAAATATCTCCTGCTTTGCTTTCATTATTGCACCCTAAGACTTTTCATGATAGATTTCAGTAATAACCGCTGTTTGAAGTGGATATAACTTACAATATTCTTAGTAGGGTGCTGAAATAATGATAATTCAAGTGTCTGGAGTGGCTCCCAGACACCAGGTGGGCTTTACCAAAGAAAGATTCTCAGCTAAAGTGTAGTGGTTAGCTGGTACATTTCAGAGGCATAAATCACCAGTAATGACTGGTATCTTTGTTCATTAAAAATAACCACAGAAACCAAAATCAAGGCAAATATAAATATCAATAAATATTCAGTATGCAACACTTTTACAAAATACATTCCTTTAGATAAGATTCTATATGAAGAATCAAGAAAAGTCTATATTTCTACAAATGATTTGCTGAAACTGACACGTTAAATTATTCTTGAATAATTATTCTTGAATATTATAAAAAACACACAGAACAGATCTTTAATGTGCACAAGTCATTTAATGTTTATAATGAAACATATATGTCATTTCACCCTCTTGTCTCAAATAGTGAAAAATAATTGAATGGAACCAAGTATTAAATTCACCCACTCTAAACAAATAATTCAGTAAAGTTTCTTCATTCATTATTTTTTTCATTCATTATTTTTTTTCAATTACTCATTCAACAAATATTGATAGTGCACCTATTATGTGTCTATAGCGTTAATTACCAAGAACATAATTTGTACCAAAATATACACAGTTCTGGCTCTCATCAACTTCATCATCTTGTGAGAGGAATCAGCATTGAACTAATGAGCATGGAAATACATGCTAATGCAGGTATGAGACTGAAATATGGTGGTTGGGTAGGAAAACTAGTAAATGCACACACACGTACATATAATGAGTTCTGAGGTCATGACAAATAATAGCGTCGACTTGGTGTCAAAAATATTGATTAAGCATTTATTAATAAGCTTAAAGTTAAGAGATGCTGATTTCAGGAGTGAAGTCTGTGAAGGGAGCCTTGGTAGTGAGTTCTCCAGAGATTCATCAAGTTGGTTCAAGCAAGGAATAGACTTGTGGAAGGAAGAAGTGTGGAACTAAAACTTCTATTTTTATTGATTCTTAACAGTCCAGGTACATGGTTTTGAAAAGGCCTGCCTAAAGGCAGGGCCACAGAAGACTCTGGAGTATACATCTCCAGTTCTTACTGGAGGGTAATGACTCAGCTCAGTGTTTCACTGTTTTAGTTCCATAATTAACCTGATAAGAGAATTTTTAAATAGGTAGAAGGAGTCAGAGGATCAGATTTACTCCCATATTTTACTACCCACAGAATTTGCTGGCCCACAGTATGGAAGGAAAAAATCCAGAAAAAAGTTAAAGAAACATTTAAAAGAGTGCATTATGGTTGCCTTCTAAGGAACCAATAGTAGAATGAAATAAAGTGTTATGGAAAAGGTCCATTTTGATTTGGTCCCCTGAAGCTACTGTTTAAATAAGTGTACATAAATTAAACTATTTTCCTTCATTCTGTAATGTAGAGATTTTTCCTCTTGACGTGTATGCAATCATGTTTTGCCATTTGCCACAATAATATCCCGTGGCAGTAATTACTGGATTTACTTGTTCTTTGTTCAAAAAGATTTCTATTCCCCATTCATACAAACTGCCACAGGCAGAATATATAGGATTTAGATACCTTTGCACATTCTCTTTCCAAAAATTGCTGTTGATTTTTTGAAGAATCTCAGCCAAGTCATTTGACTTTTTTTTCCCCATTTGGCAAAGTGGAAATGCTCTCTTACTTACTTTCTTATAATTAAAGGTCATTAGATGGAATCTTCAATACATGCTTATATTTCCTCATAGTTTTGTCATGCTGTAATATCATTCATGGATACCTTTATATTCTTCCATACAGCCAATAGTATACATAACAGATATAATTGGTAGAGTGTTCTGTTGTAATACAGCCAACATTGTTGGGTCTTGCGAAATAATAATCAAATTAACTTTCAAATCTATGTTCTGTCCATATAGGAGAAGAGAATGTTGGCAAATTCATCTCATTTGTACATGTGAGGTACTTTCAAAAAAGTGCCCTTTAATTAGAATACTAGTGGTAGAAAAACAATGCTAAATAGAAGTCCTACAGAACAATGTATTTTAATTACACTTGTTATGGGAAACCAAATATTTAAGAATCTCTTAGCTTTTTGGGAATAAATATCATCTAATTTCTTAATATTTTCATTTTTAAAAGTACAGGAATCGAATATTTTAATTTTCACAAATCAGTTAGTTATTGTGTGGAAACTAGAGATGAATAAGTTGGAGTTCCTATCTTTAAAGAGTCTTTACAATATACTAGAGATGATAAGACATATATACAATAATTATTAAATAATAATAGCCAACACTTAGTGGAATAGGCCAGGTGCTGGTCTAAGTGTTTTATTTTAATCCTCATGACAATGTTACAAGATGGACAGTATTGTCATCGTCTACATTTTTTTTTTTTTTTGGTCGTGTCCACAGCAAAGCACATGGAAGTTATTGGGCCAGGGATCAAACCAGTCGCACAACAGCGATATGAGCCACTGCACTGATAATGCTGGATCCTTACCTGCTGCACCACAAGGGAACTCCCCATCCGTTAGCAGGTGGGAGGCTGCTGTCTGACTCAGGCCACACATGGCTCTAGATCTTGTGCTCTTCGTTGATAAAACATGCCACCTCTCCATGGAGAATATGGTAAATGCTAAGGATACACACAAAAGACAAAGAAGGAATTTATTTTTGCTGGGATACTAAGGAAAGGTTTGATATATTTGGTGGTAGTTACATTAGATGTTAACTTTTCTCCTTGTTTTATTTCAGAGATACTGAAATTCGAATAAGTTGTACCCTTTCTCTCTTCAGCTTTTGGTATAGGCTTCATGTGATTCTCTTTTTGTTTGATTATCTTTCCATCTTTTTAGCCTGGCAGTCATCTACTCATCCTTTCAAATGACTAGTACAGATGTCACTTCTCTGGAGACTTTTCTCTTGCCACTCAGGACTGGGCTAGCTGCCCCTCCCTGTGTGTGCACCTGAAATACCCTAGCACTTATTTCACTGCATTTTTAGTAATTGGAAATGCCATGTAGTAAGTGTCATTATCTCCAGTGCCAGATCTGTATCTAGGCACTTCATAAAATTTAAACAAGATTTGGAAAAAACGGAGATGGAAGTAGCAAGCATGGTAATCTATTCTAAGTGATTATCTCAGGTTGGGAGTTGGACACAGTAGATAATGAGTTAGTAATACCACTTAGATTAATAAGTTTACAGTAAATTCATTGTATAGAATTTTTAGAAGTACAGTTTGCTTAAATTAAAAAATTTTGCTTTTAAATATTATATTAATCATTTACAAAGAAAAGCATAAACTAGTGACAGATTTCATACTTGTAAAACAGTTGGAAAAAAAAGTAGAATCAAACATCCCTAATTCCTTTAGGTTTTTTTTACTTATTTCAAATTTTAGTTATAAAAACAACATTCAACTATTAGAAAATAATTAATATAATTTAAAATTTGATCCCAGGTAATATGTATCCTAATAGTATAATAAACTAATGTTTAGAGAAAATTAATTCTCTTAAACCCATTCACCTACAGTCAACTAATCTATGACAAAGGAGGCAAGAATATACAATGGAGAAAAGACAGCCCCTCAATATGTCGTGCTAGGAAAACTGGACAGCCGTATGTAAAAGAATGAAATTAGAACACTTTCTAACACCGTACACAAAAATAAGCTCAAAATGTTAAAGACCTAAATATAAGACCAGATAGTAGAAAACTTTTAAAGGAAAATATAGGCCAAATACTCTCAGACATAAACCGTAGCAACATCTTCTCAGATCCACCTCCTAGAGTAATGACAATAAAAACAAAAATAAACAAATGGGACCTAATTAAACTTAAAAGTTTCTGCACAGCAAAGGAAACCCTAAACGAAACAAAAAGACAACCCATGGAATGGGAGAAAATATTTGCAAATGAAGTGACTGACAAAGGATTAATTTCCAAAATTTAAAAACACCTTCTGCAGCTCAATACCAAAAAAACAAACAACCCCATCAAAAAATGGACGGAAGGAGTTCCCGTCGTGGCTCAGTGGTAAACAAATCCAACTAGCAACTATGAGGTTGCGGGATCGATCCCTGGCCTTGCTCAGTGGGTTAAGGATCCGGCATTGCCGTGAACTGTGGTGTAGGTTGCAGACGCGGCTCGGATCCCGCGTTGCTGTGGCTGTGGCGTAGGTCGACGGCTACAGCTCCTGTTAGACCCCTAGCCTGGGGAACCTCCATATGCCACGGGTGCAGCCATAGATAAAGGCAAAAAAGACCAAAAAAAAACCAAAAAACAAAAAAAAAAATGGAAGGAAGATCTAAACAGACAGTTCTCCAAAGAAGACATACAGATGGCCAAAAAACACATGAAAAGATGTTCAACATCACACATTATTAGAGAAATGCAAATCGAAACCACTATGAGGTACCGCCTTACACCAGAATGAATATCATCAAAAAGTCTACAAACAATAAGTTCTGGAGAGGGTGTGGAGAAAAAGGAACCCTATTACAGTGTAACACCAACTGTTACACTGTTGGTGGGCGTGTAAATTGGTGCAACCACTGTGAGAAACAGTATGGGGATTCCTCAGAAAACTGAAAATAGAATTACCGTTTGATCCAGCAATCCCACTCCTGGGCATCTATCCAGAGAAAACCATGACTCAAAAAGATGCATGTACTCCTGTGTTCATTGCAGCACTCTTTACAATAGCCAAGACATGGAAGCAACCTAAATGCCCATTGACTGAGGAGTGGATAAAGAAGTGGTACATATACCCAATGGAATATTACTCATCTATTAAAAGGAAAGAAATAATGGCATTTGCAGCAACACAGATGGGCCTAGAAATTATCATGTTAAGTGAGGTCAGTCAGATGGTGAGACACCACCATCAAATGATATCGCTTACATGTGAAATCGATGCAATGAACTTCTTTGCAGAACAGATATAACTCACAGACTTTGAAAAACTTATGGTTACCAAAGGAGACGAATTGGGGGTTGGGGAGATGCACTGGGGGTTTGGGATGGAAATGCTATAAAATTTGGTTGTGATGGTTGTTGTACAACTATAAATATAATAAAATTAACTAATTTATAAAATTGAAAAAAATAAATAAATTATCATGGTGAAAATATAGCTTATTTTATCCCTCAGCTTAATAGGATATAATCTTACCTCTTATTTCCCTTTCTGCTTCTATTTATTCAAATTCCTATATGCTCCATTTATTTCTAAATGTTAATATTTTATTCATACTCTAAATAAATTGAGCTTAGAAAATAGCACATGCTGTCAAACAAATCTAATGAGCTAGGGCATAATGAGTGTGCTCAGTAAATTCTTTAAGAGATCACTGAAAAATTAAGCAGGATTACATGTTTTTAGATCTGTATGCATTGTATACACACAATGTCAAATTTGATTTGTTAATTCTAAAATATCAGTTTTCCCGTTACTGTGATCAGAGGACTTTAAACTACTTGAATATCTATTTTCTCTAGGAATACATGTATCAAATACTCTTATTTCCCAGACCAAGAAATATATGCCAAGAAGAAAAAATTAAGACGTATTTTTTTTTCCCATTGCATAGTATGGACCAAAAAGAGTCAATATTTTTAAAGCTCTGTTCATCTGAGCTCAAGGATAACTTTTTAAAAACACCTATTTTTAATTATATAACTAATACTTGCACAATACAGAAATCTTTGAAGGCCTATAAAAGCATGTTGAAAGCAAGAGAAAACAATCTCTTATTAGTTCTCTGACTCTGGCAACTTAACTGCTGTGCCACATTTTTCTTATCTATATAATGGACATAGTCATAAAATCTACCGTATTGGGTTATTAAAGGGATTCGGGAATTAATATTTGCAGAGAGCTTAAGATAGTACATAGCACATAGTAATAAGTAAATAAAATAAATTATACTAAGACATAATAACTTAAAAATTTGGGTATGTTCTTTCAGCATTTTAGTATACCGTGTGTGTGTGTGTGTGTGTGTGTGTGTGTGTGTGTGTATAAATAAAATGATACTGTATTCTGCAAATGTTAGCAGTCTGATTTTTCATTTAGCATTGTACCTTGAAATACTTTTGAAACAGAATTAAGCAATGAAATGAAATAATATATGGTACTGGATTTCTCTGTTGTCTCATTCCCCAAACCTGTCATGGTTATCTACTGTGATTAGGACCTGTACCAAGCTCTCTGTGTAGGACAAATTCCCTGTCCACTGCACAGGGTATGTGCTGACAATTGTAATCAAAAATGCATGTGAAAGTATCTAATATTTGAACACTGTGTATATTTATTATGTGCCAGACTTTGTTCCAGGTACTTTGGTAGTATACTGCTTACAACGAATATCATCATCACTATTCACACAGATAAAAAAAAGTGAAGCACAGAGAAGCTAAGTAAATGTCTCAAGTTCAAAAAGCTGGCAAAAAAAAAAAAAAGCCAGAGTTTGAACCCAGGTCATCTGGCTCTGAGATTTGTATATTTAAATTCTCTCTCTGCTGTCCATCTGAAAACTGTGGCATGATGACCGTCCAGTTCTAATTGCCTGTCTGGTTTCATCACACAGTAATCCTCTATCCCCTCTAGGCACTATTCCCCCAAGAAAATCCTGCACTGTCATGCTTGTTATTTTCTTCATGCTGCTTTCTGTTGGAATCTTCCTTTCTCGTGCTTTTGCCTGTCAAAATTTCTAGCTTATTCTGCAAGTTCCAACTCAAATAACATCATCCCCTCTCAAACCTTTACACCTAGTTCAGGATTACTCATTTTCTCTTATTTCCTTCTGTGGTACATTTAGAAAAATATAACCCTATTACAACATCCACTACAGCCTGATGTATTATGCTCTTCTTTCTCTGAAAATAAGAATTCAGTCCATTACTTTCAGTGTTGCTAGCACCACAATGTTCAGTGCTTGCACAGGATGAGTTCAGAGAAATATTTTCTGGATAGAATTGACACAGTTGCAGTCGTCTAGTTCAGAAATAACATGGGCAGAGACTAAGACAGCACAGTGGAAATGGGAAGGACCTTGGAAATTGTTTTCAATAATTAAATCAATTGATTTGTTTTTTCCTGTCATTTTTTTGCCCCTGAGGGGAGGCTTGGAGCAACTCAGTAAGCATCATCAGATAATGTGGGAATATGTCTCATGACTAATAGTGGCACAGGGTAGCCATGATTCAAGACCCAGCTGGGGAGTTCCCGTCGTGGCGCAGTGGTTAACGAATCCGACTAGGAACCATGAGGTTGCGGGTTCGATCCCTGCCCTTGCTCAGTGGGTTAACGATCCGGCGTTGCCGTGAGCTGTGGTGTAGGTTGCAGACGCGGCTCGGATCCTGCGTTGCTGTGGCTGCGGCGCAGGCCAGTAGCCACAGCTCCGATTAGACCCCTA